>LUCH01000485.1:124708-146063 GCA_013368495.1 Paragonimus heterotremus
ACATCCGTTGGAACTCTGAACTCGTTAAAATTACTAGACTCGTCCACTTGCCAAATATTATAATGACGCAGAGTGAATAAATTTAAAACGAAGGACCGATCTCCATGGATTCCAGCAGATGGCGACGGATTTATTATGGAAACACTACAAAGTTATATTGTTGACCAGGGGAGGAGGCATACCTAGTCTTATAGGCGGGTGATGTCCGATTGTGAGATCAATACTTGGTTACCACTGGAGTTTTGCAACGCAGAAATAGCCCAACACAGCTGCATAAATTTGCCGTAGAAGTTCCGCTGCTGTGTATAATTTTTTTCTTATGAAATGCAGTCTAAAGTTTCCCACTAAGGTATGTTCGCGTAGAAATGAATGCCACCTCCATAATTATAAAGGGAGTGGGACTTAAATGTCGGAGTAATCATGTATTTTTACACTAGCTATTTTCAGTCTTTGAAGTTCTCAATAGTTACGAATATCTGATTGCTGAAACCACATAGAAAACAGTCAAATATTTCCACCCGGAAGTGCGAGTACTTTACAGAGAAAACTAGTTGCTAAAAACCTTTGAGTTAAGACCACACTGAGACATTTCTGTTACACGGACGCTTTGTACAGTCCCAATTCAGCGATAAGTTCAGTGCACGCTAAGTGTATAACACAGTATCTGTGTTGCCTTGTCTACATCCAGTAAAAAGATCACTGAAATAATAGCCATAGTCCGCATTTCCACTGTGGTACTAATTGAGTCGCACAAGTGGCCAGTTTGGTCGTTGTTATCTGCGTTTATCTAGAAAACAATCTGTTATGACTAGCTCAAATGAGTTATGGGGGAAATATTTGAATCTGGCCATAGACGTTGCTGCAATCTGAATAGATCACAAATAACTCAAAAAAACAGGAGAACCACAGCTTCTATATCGACTTTTAACCAAAAAAGATTACCGTGTAGAAACGCCCGCTTTCTCAGTAGTTACAATGGCGCAATAGAAGTTTTTTTTACTACCACGATATGTCCCAATAGTAAATTTGCTGCACAAATGGGTTAGTTGTACCTCGTTGGATCCTGTTAGACTGTAAGCGTTATTCTCCGCTCAGCAGCACAGTAGTGCAAATTCGTATGTTAACCGCTTGAAATATAAACCTGTGAATCTTACGAAATAACCTGCAGAGAAAACCAAGACAGTTCAGTAAATCCTTGGCCGTAGATATTTCAGTAACCATGTCATCAAGTTTTCCATTTGGGATTGTTTTATCAAGAAAACTTTTCGCTTTCAGGAAAACGAGTTGGTTAGTCCAGTGACTTGTTCATTTTTCCCGAAGATTTTTTAATCAAATTGCTTGATTCGACAAGCTGTCCGGTACGGGTTAGTGCACATACCGGGGCTCATACACGTTTGTTCGCACTACACTAAGCAGACTGTCAAATGGCTTTTGGCCAACGCAGTGCATGCCTGTCCAGATTGTTGATGTGATAATCACTCTCTTCTATGTTCAGTGGATCATGTGGCGCCATTTGTTTACGGTCCTACGAAAGTGTCTAAAACACCCTACTGTTGCATGATCACATTCGCAGAAATGCACGCCAAAGGTTGACGGACGTTAACCGATCAGAGAACATGACATTTCTTTCATGGGCGTAGGCGTTATGTAGTCCATGAATACAAACATGAAACTATGTGTTCACCAGTTCGCTTGATGACCATGCGGTGAACAAATGCTTGTTAAAGTGAAACTCGGTATTTGGAAGTGGATCCAAAGGAATAACTGATGGCTATTCGGTTAGATCTGTTCATCATAGCACCTACTAAAGGTCATCTTATGCGATCTGACAGTAAACGCCCCCAATGAGTTTCACGGAATTTCTCTATTGCACATCTGACCTTGAAAACAGGTGTACGTAAACAGACAATCCTCTCAATGTCAAGTGAAACATTACGAAGTTGGACAAAGCTGATTATGCTTTAGAAAGCATATATAACAACACTGCCCTGACCATTTGTAATCACATAACACCGGTCATTAGTAGACACTTTTGTAAGGTTAATTATGAAGATAGCAGCGGGCGTATGTTCCAAGCATTGTCGTATATATTCCCAATACAACATCTTATAGTTGTGCGAAGTGTATTATTAAGTATATTTATAAAACGAACATTCTTAGTCGATAAAAAACGCACAATCTACTCAATGTAAATAAATGGAGAGTATTTCAGTTAGCATGGGACGCCTTGCCATTCTGTACCAGCTGATCAAACAAGAAGCAATATATCAATAATCATGACTTAAACAAGTCGTCTGTGGTTTTTAAGGCATAACATTAGAAGTTAACGAACTACAAGGGAACGTGTTCAAGGGTGATGGCTCCACAATGTAATTTTTTTATCTAGATAAACTGACAAGCTTTTGTGTTCTGTAAGGACGCTAGCTGTAAGGAGACTTCTGTATTAAATGTATTATTGGTGATGCTTGCCTTCCGTTCAGTCGTACTGGTTCCTCAATGTTACTTTGCTCTTTATGCTTACGATTATAATCAACTGATTTTAATTAAGACCAAACGTGGCTGTTATACTGGTACCGCCAAGTATTTGTAGACAGAACCACATTCCTCTCTTCGTTGTGTGGTGATAGAGTGTTTATAAAGTCAACCTAAGCTCAATGTCAGTGATGGTGTTCAGGAAATTTACTGATTTGCTAATTTAAACTTTATTCAAAGTGATCTTACATTCAATTTCCAGCCTTTGACTACAACAACACTGTGAACGATCAACACAAATTTGCCAGCGCACACGGATCCAACCTATTATTTGACTGCGACCAGCACGAAGCCATCACATTGGATAATACGATGCAGTCTGAGAATGCCGGCAGTGGGATCCTGAGTACACATCAAGTCAAGCCGGTACCAGAAATGTGCAAAGTGCATCGCGCTCAACCTTGTCCTTATGCGACTGTTCGGCCAATAACTTGATAGAACTTATGGCACATTCCTCGTTTATTTTGCTCCTCTATCTGGATATTCCGATTTGTAGATAATGGTGGTTTGTTATCATCCTACTGGTCGACGGTCTTTGCCTAGCTGATGAAGTTCCGCGGAGTCACCATCATGATGGGAATAACAGTTCACCGTCATCGGCTATGTCTAACCAGTATCCACATTTCAGCACAAACTGCATTGTTTAAAAATGAATTCGTAACGGGGAAGTCCAAGCTTTTGAAAGACTTGACAGTTAAAAACGAATGACTTCATCACCGACCACGCAGTTCGAGTACAGGTAATCGTAAATATTGACCCTCTTTATTGGCAAATGTACATTTACAAAATGGCGGGGAATTTTGTCGAACTGAGTACTACATTTTCTTTGTTTATATGTAAAATAGGTCACGAACATGTTTCGGATGGAAACCAAAAATATGGGAGTGAAAACTTAGAAAACTGAAGCCTACGAACAAAAAAGAAATATCTTGTGAAACATTTGTTAATTCGTTCGTCCAATTCTGTCTTGGGAATCCATCCAGACTGCTCTTGAATACCAGGTCTATCATTACTAATCGTGCGAAATTCTAAACAGCAAAAATGAGGATGATCGTGGAAAATAATTGTGGTGGTTAAATCATGCAGCAGTCACTGAAATATTTTCACAGATTGAGTCACAATGAAGGCCAGGGACAGAATCCTTCTATACGCAACTTACCGAGTATTCATAGTTGGCGACGGACAGCCTAGACAATCATTCTGTGAACATAAATTTCATTACCGTCAGTGACGTCCTTCTGAGAACAACAGACAGCTACGATTAGCTTTGCCCAGTTTTCCTACGCTAAAATTTGAATGTTATTTTTGTAAGAGTTTGAATAGTTGTACTGAGTACGCTGACTTATCCATAAATCTGAACATGATAATGTGGAATGGACGTGTGACCAATACCCAGTTACACAAGGTCATGATTTCGATGGGTCTACTGGGCCACTGTGACTAAAAGCACCAAGGGGTAACCATCTTTTCGAATGCGAGGTAAAAACGGACGACTCTATCGAGTGAATCAACGCAAGAACTTATTGCGATCACAGAGCTTTGAAGCGCTAATTTAGGGTGATGCAAGTCATGTTAATGGAAACACCGAAAATAAAACCGACTGAAATTTTGGGTTTTTGAGTGGCACCCACCTAATAGGAATACGTTGGAACCAGCCTAAAATGTTTGGCCAAATTAAACTAACTTAACGGATAACAGATGTCGCACAGTTACTAAGTTAAGACAGACTGCCATACAAAAATTTATGGTTTGGTGTAATTCAAAACTAAAAAATAACGTCATTCCAATACGTGGTGAGTGTTCTCCTCCTCAGACTACGCAACCGCACCGGGGGCCCCGAACTGTCACAATTGGACCTAGTTATTTGTCCAACCAACTGCGCCACATGGAATTCAATAAATGATCCAGAAGATTGACCGTTCAAGTAAGATCTTTCGCAGTTAACACCGGAATCTACTGATGTCACCGTAGGATGCTGAAGTAGCGGTAGTGGTAAGCACATGGTGGACTTGACGTTTACGCCGAACACAAAATAGGGAAAATTCTGATTTCGCCCAGTTTTCAGTCATGGACAAAACTTTCTGAGCTTTCTGCGTAGTTTTATAACTCAGCACTGTCTGGGTATGTTGTTTCCGCCTCCTGTTCCAATCTAAATAAAGCCCACATTATCCCAGTTGGGTCCGCTCTAAACAAATATCATTTAAATGGACCAAACAATAAAAACGAGAATGGACAAACTCGCAGCAATCGAAAGTCGTCACCTTTAACTGAGCGTCGTAGAAAGTATTAGATTTGATAATGAGGCCTGCCCTAACAAACTGCCAAACCAATCGTTTTTAAAACCCTTTTTTGTTAAATGACCTGCGCTTGTGTTTAACATTCGAACATCCCGCGTGTGCTTTAAGTGGTAAATTACCCGGCGAATGCACTCTGAACCCTAGTGGTGACAAGCGAGTAGACTTGATTCTACACCATGGACTAACAGAAAAGTATTCCTTCGCGGACAAAAAGTTGTAATCGGAACTGTCGCCTACAGTACAGGATTAAGCAAATTCAATAATTTCCGCCCAATGAGGAAACCAATGCGAACCGACCGTCTCTACAGCTGTGACATCGTAAAATGCAGTAATCTCAAATTTTCCTCATTGATTCTGCCCAGAATCAACATTGTCTGTACATTACAACCTGACCCCCGTTTATGAAAAGACTAAGCTCTGATGATCACTTGAGATGTTGGGGATTTGGCGACGGCGTTGAGTGAAACACAAAGCCCTGTAAACCTGTGGCATACGTGCAGAAAATGGAAAGCTTGACACCATAAAAATGTAATTAGGGTGTATCGATTGCCCGAGCTAAATCGGGGGTGATTCTACCTGCGGCAGGGCTGTCTACACAAAATATGTCTTCCCTAAATTTCCGCAAATTGAAATAAGTTTTGTAAAGTAGGGTTCAGTTATTTTGAGATCAGTCATATGCATCGCCATGGCATATACTTCCAGATATCCTAGTCAAGTCATGATTGATGACCAGTTGTCGATACACAGATAATATTGTGTGATTTGTTCGTTTGTGTGATTCAATTCCAGTCTTAAGTATGGTGAAGAGGGTGGCTACAAATCCCAATGTTACTGATGTTTAACGTTCATCTCGAGATAACGACCACCGAATCATGCGATCATTTTATAATGACATTGCCACAGCAGAAGGGCCGCGTGACGCGAAATCAAACAGATGTCTCGGCCAAGTTTGTAATCGACAATTATGTCATCAAAATGATTCCTCACATTTGGGCTGATAAGGAGTAACGCGAAAATTAAATTGAAGGTACATATGTGAACGGATCATAGTTAATTATCCGCTTAAATTTTGAGTGTTTCTCCTCTGATAGACTTAAAGGCCTTGTTGGTACCTGTGCCTTGTAAAGGGGAAAAATACAAAAAATAACTGAGTAACTTGACGAACGGAGTCATCGAGAGCTTCTCCATTTATTAAGAATGTAAATGCAAGGCTTTCGTGCCAGAATGTCACTTTGCTATCCACCCATCTGTAGTAACTGGTGCGTTTGGAACTAAAGAGAGAAACATTGTAGAAGTACCGACTAGACATCTTAAGGCTGACAAGTGCGTCCACAATGTCAACGTTTGGACGCAACCTTGTGGGGACTGAATCGGATTAGACCCAGTTATTTACAGTTACTGTTCAATACTAAGTAGTAACAACCTGCAACGTGTATAAGGCAAATGTGTCAGTCAGGTAAAAGGAACGACCCCAAATATCAGCCTAGTGGGAAAGTGGCTGCGTAAAAACTGAAAGTTCCTCTCTCGTTGTGCAACTGTCCGACTTGACCTGAAATGAAACTTATGGTTCCCCCCAGCGCCGTGACTACCAACCGTCGAGTCTGCATGCCTACTGTTAGTTTGGGAATGATAACCGTTAGCGCACCAACGAACGTTGTAGGTGTTGAAGAGCGCTGTGCTATGTATAATCATCCAAGTGTAAAAGAAGTTAATCTGGTGATTCATGATCAATCTGTGTCAACAACCAACGTTGCCAGAATACTGCGTGAATCCGAAGTGTATAAGGTAGGCTCATAATCATAATCTGAATGCAGTTCAGCAAACATCCAACATAAACGATCAATAGTGAGCACTCTGGTTATACTACAGTCTTACAAAAGGACTGGACCTCACTATTTCTGTTCTATAAACAAACGGTTGTTCCAGAGGGTCCATAAGTGGACACAGTGGACAAAAATTACTTCCCGGAAAGGTGGTCGATTTAGAAAAAAAGGTCCACGTAGAGCTGCATTCTAAGAGTGATTACATCACGTATCGAACGGCACAACAGTTGAGGAATTCAGTTAAATGAACGTTCAATGCAGCTGATCTCCGTGCAATCAATTGGACAAAGAAGTTACCAGTGCCCTCAAGCAAAAGAGGTCAGCCTATCGGTGCCACTTCACACTGTGTTTACTACTCTATAAATAACTGCAAAGAAACCTAAACGCGTAGATCCGGGAGATGCTTGAACTCCCGAATGAAGGAACATCTGCCTAAATGTGTGTAGAAGTCCGCATTAACGGAGAACAACAGTGATGCTGAGATGCGTAAACAGCCAGTTTTTTCAGTCACTAGACAAGTTCTGACCAATGGTCACCTTATCGATCCATTTTGTATATTCAGAATCCTGCTGTATCATTGTAATCCAAAATTCTTACGGTTTGCAATGAACTGACTCAAGTCAGCTCTCTGTGTTCAGAAACAACTGTTCGTGAATTTGACACTTCCCTGAACTTAATGATATCGTAACCCGCTTAATGATTATCCATTAACTGTGTCTCCGCCTTCCGAGACGATCGGGCAGCCTGATCATTACTCACAAGCGAAAGTGTTTGGGTTTTCAGATGTGATAATTAGATCGTGCCTAATGTGAGGTCAGTGACGCATTAGTCAACATGGTTGCCTCATAAAAGCGTGGGCGGAGTTCTAGTCTCGGCAGCGGCAAAGATATGCACTACTGACAAGCTCTAATGGGAGCGAAACCCTAGTCTAATGCTTCTTTTCGAAACGGGTCGACTGGAATGTCTATGAGAATGCAATAGCTGCGATCAACTGTGGATGATGTTTAATCTATATGAAACCTAAAATCTCCTACTACTCATCGGATTATCCATCCCTCTAGATGTTTGCCATAAAAAGAAACAATCCATGTTATTGTAAACCTGGTGCGGATGAATCAATACGAAATGCTTGCATTTACCAGTTTTCGTGTTCTTACTTATTTGTTCAAACTGTTCAAGGGAGACACTTTTTTCAAACGTCTAATATCCAGGAAATCTGGCCGGCCGTCAAGCATCAGTCACGACGGTATACGTAAAAGCAACCAAATGTGACAATGAGAGCATCGTGGTTATGATAAATCCAGAAAGTTGGCTCGCATATTAATTCAGTCCCAAATAAACAAGTTGAACGATGACGTTATTGCAAATACCCCAACAAATCGGGTGTGCCGCCTCAACATTGTTCTCCATAGTGTTAACACCTATGTAATGATTACCTCTATCAGTAAACAAAAAGTCGTTCGGCAGGCAAAATTATTAGTGCGATTACAACTTTGGAGGTCCTAGCCATGAGATCCCCCATTAAAGGTGAAAAGACAGTTGCTATATCTACTCTCAAGGACACCGGACTAACTTAGATTTACTCAAAAGCAAACGTTACCGTGCCTCTGCATATGAATAATTGGTCCTGACCAGTCTACGCAGTTGCCTCATGAAAACGTTGGTGAACGTTAAATCGCCCAAGGCAAGAATATACAAGACTGTCGAGCGCTAACTAGAGCGAAACTCGACTGTATTATTCCTTGTTGTGATGTTGACTAAAATATCCGTTAGAACGAGGAACTTGCGATCAGCTGTCACTTCCATCGCCATGTACTTCATGATGCTGTAGATCCTAATATACTGTCACACATTACTGTCAGATGGGCTGTAAAATATGTGAAGAGGTGGGCAAGTGGCTGTGCGATCGATTAGCCACGTAATTCTCCATGGCACAACTGATGTGGGTGTTTGGGTGGCTGACTATAAATAGTAAATAAGACATAAAAGACGTATCGGAGGGGAATTCGATAGGCAGACGAATCGAAATGATAATTCTAGGCCAAAATCGACAACGGTAGACTAGCTTAGGCAAGGAAGGTTAGTTTGCTAAACGTTACAAGAGGCTGGGAAAGTGACACTTGCCTAACATAAGTTACACACTACCCTTCTCCCATTAGCAGCTGTACCCACCAGTTCTGTTAATACAGCTTTCACCCTAGCTTTACATCACCTGTTAACTATAAATTGGGTTGACTTCAAGAGATGTCAGTAACTTCTTCACCGCTGACTTTATGTAATCATGATAAAAGGGGCATCAATGACTAGAATTCTGGCTATCACTTAGGACAGTTTAGCGGATTAAATGGATTGTAAGATATCCGCACCAAATTGTGTACGAATGAAGTCGAACAGCTTGGGCGTCGTGTTTAACATGTTACTGATGAATGGATTGAGAATAACACAACGTTATGAGCAAGTTGTAATACTCTACGTTTCAACCACCTCGGGTGGCCTTCCTCAGGAGTGTTGTAATCGGAATCACACTCGTGACGAAGGCCATCCGAGGTGGTTGAAACGTCGAGTATTACAACTTGCTCATAACGTTGTGTTATTCTCAATCCATTTATGGATTAAATGGATGTTCTTACTCACAACAGTCTGATTTAACAAACTGGTTGGAATTAGTTTTGGATGTATTGTTAATAAGGAGTTTGCGTTAGTTGATAACTTAGATGATGTGAGGTTAGAAAATGTTAGGGGTTTGGTTGTATTCGACCCAGCGACGAAAACAGCATGTCTACAGTTTGCAAGCACTCTACCAGCTGACCTACCAAGTCACATCGAAAGGTCATAAATTTTACAGAGTTCACATGAAAAATACATCTCAGCTCCCAGCCTGGTTTCGTAACCTAGATGGTGCAAAGCTTGCCGCATTTGGGCATGCCGTTTCTTTCACCGGTTAGGTTCTAGCCGAAGCTTTGACGTCTCACAGCTGGGCTTATCCTAAATTTTAGGACATACTAATCTTAATTTGCCTTAGATTATTTGGAAAATCATAGCAGCTTGTTCAATTATCAATTTACAGTAGTGACAAAGTTCAATAAATTCTCAGAGGTGACTGATAGATAATTTCAAAATAGTTATCCCGAAGCAGTCGGTACATTGCTATCTCGGTGAGCAACGCGCGTGTCTTCCTTTCGCTTTTAGTCGTGTCCATCGATCCTTCTAGAAGTCCGTTTAGTTGCAAAATAATAGTGTATAAGTTAGGTTTTAAAAGAAGGAATTCGGCTTATTTTACTTCGATTATGTTATCCCGTTTCACCCAATCTTTAGTCATTATCTCAGCAAGCATATTTGGTTTACAGTTGCCCTTTCGAGGGAATATGTCGATGTATTACTGGACGACAACGGCTATTTCCAGCCCATCCGATTTTCTCAGTCTGTCTCGATATGTGCACATAACTTGACAGGGAATCTACTGGGATGTTAGATGCTTGACTTACTGCACACTTGTTCATCGCAAATCGACTGAACTAGTTTGACTGTCAGTTGGAAATAACCACATGTAACAGCATGGAATTAGTCTATACAACCACTGACTGAAATCCGTTAAGAACCTAGTTTTTATGTTTATTTTGGGGTAGGTATATCAGAAGAAAAATACACAATATAACTTTGCGCGTAAAAAGATGTCGTTGGATTGATGAACAATAACGTGTCTGTAGAGTGGTTCAAGTTACATTTAATTATTTTTACACAGATAAAGCCCTCCAAGGAGTCAAATTTAGAATGACTTGAGGTAGCTAATCGACTATAAAATGTCACACTATTGAATACACTGCTGAGACAAGAACCGCCTGAATATAATTCTAACCAGTTGCTTTCTCCAGATGTATAAACGCTCCGTTATCCATACCATCCTTAACTTTTCTATTTACGGTTTATCCTTTTCTCATAGTTTACGGTCGAACAACTGTTGTTGATTGAGCTATACTAGAAAACAGTCAGTGAGGCCAAAAATAGGGTGTGTTGTAGGCATATGTTCATGATGGCTAGGAAGCACATTGAAAACAGCTGCGCCAACCTAATTAGGCATTTATAGTACGTCGCTGCAGTCAGTGGATGATCGTTCTGGTACTTACCATCAGGTCATAGGTTCACTTCTCTGGCCTCACTGGTCCTGGCCAAGTCGTACTAGATTGCAACAGCTGTCCACCACAGTTCTTTTGGCCACCAAGACAGACTGGTTGGTAGTGTTCTCATTTACACTCTGTGCATGTCATGATAATCGTACCTTTTCCCAAACCGGTTGAATTTGACTTGAACTTCCCAAACGATTTTAAATTTTACGCTCGTAATTAAAGGACAGAAAACATTAGCTTGTTTCTGATTTACAACAGGAAGTCTATTGAAACTGTCCATCTCATAGTCAAGACCGTTGGTGTCAAATTCGAAACTACCTTTACGTTCATGGAGTTTTCAGTCTATGGTCCTCATACACCGAAAAAAAGCTGTCGAACAGATAAAAGTCGGCTGCATACATCAAAACAGTGGAAGTAGCTACAATAAGCAGTAACTTTAAACACGTACCACCGTCGAAAAAAGAACCGGTCACTTAACTTCTGATTTGTTTCAGACCACTAAACTGTATACAGAGATTGCGTCCCTCATCTGTGGAAAAATATGCAGCCGTCAGCCGGCATCAACTCGGTAGTAGTTGCTCTAAGAGGGGGGGAATCATTGGAGTTAATCATCTTCATGGTTGTGCTTGTATGCCAGAATATCCTGTAGAAACTGTTAAAGCATTGATGCAACCGTCCAATCATAAACGTCAACGCTTTATAAGAAGTGGGCTAACGTGGAACTGTTCGGAGTGAAATTATCCACGTTTCTCGAAATATGCAATTGTCATCAACCGACAGCCTCTCACAGTCATGTGCCACATCCATTCGAAAGTGCGACTATTCGCACACAAGAACGGCACATAACGAATAGCGAAAATTCTGTAATTTGACCAAAACATTGCAACAGCTCAGTAAGTTGTGTAGCTATCAAACACCTGTTCTAACTCTCGTGCATTCTGCATTCCCTTTTCTGATCAACAAAGACACAGGTGAAAATGTTGTAATGTTTAGAAAAGTTGTTTTAATTTGGATTTGCATTCTGCATGTTCAAGACCACACCGTTATCAGCGCAAACAACAAGTATGTCGAAAATCGCATGTTTCTCCATAAGTTTTCTCGTTAATAACCAGATGGTCCCCAACGTTATATCGCGTTTCTAATGCTTGGTTGAAGTGCGTGTTGACAGTCAACTTACCGGGAAAATCTTTCGCCCGCATATCGACAAATCTCTGTCAAACCTTCTAGCCTCCTACTTTGAGCATGGACACTTTATTCCTGAGCACAGTAACGCTCCAAATGTTCGCATTAAGTTCGCCACCTTATCTAGTGACATTAAAAGAACCCTATATACAGTTTATCCCGGAACTCTTTCCCGACAACAAAATCCGGAGCACAGACGAAAGAGCTTATCCAACGCGTACGACGCCCAATGGAGTCGGTTAGGTGAACCGCTACAACACACTATTGAAAACAACCAGATTGGCTGACTGTACGAGAAGGGTTGAGGGGTAAGCGCATTTCTGGTGAATTTGCTCAACGCCGTCGGCGCAGTGAAATGAATGTATCGATTCTAAACCGCCATCTGAAGCAT
Source organism: Paragonimus heterotremus (assembly GCA_013368495.1). Classification (NCBI taxonomy): domain Eukaryota; kingdom Metazoa; phylum Platyhelminthes; class Trematoda; order Plagiorchiida; family Troglotrematidae; genus Paragonimus; species Paragonimus heterotremus. The sequence goes on from LUCH01000485.1 coordinate 137,058, forward strand.
CCACACTTACAATCTCTACAGTTCTACAGAAATCAGTTTTCGAAAGGAAACGAAACTTGTAGGAGGTGCGTTATGTCCCTTACACCTTCTCAGTTTGGGTAGTACTCACAAGTATCAAACAGTTATCTTAGTTCGTTAACATCTAATCAAAGCCATATGATACGAATATTTTCTGCTCACCCAAACTGAATGGCATTCGCGTCTTGGATACATCGTTTTTTGTAGGAAGCAGGTTCCCAGAGAGCAAATCGTCTTAATCTGGACAATATTTTTGAATAAGCTATCCATGCCGATCACGGAAACGGAACAGTTTATCTTCAACATCGAAAAGACGGACAAATAATATATGTTGATGGAAAAGAGAACTACACAGCTGAATAACGAGGCCACAAACTGAAAGATGCCAAAATACGTTTATTGTTTCCATAGCAAGGTTATAATACGTCATGTCGGAGTCCACAGACGGCGCGATGAACAGAAAAACAAAACATGACTTTTTTCAAACACTACGGATAAAAGGTTATCTTTTGACCAGTCTTGTAATAATTAGTAAATCTGTTTCGTTGATGACTACGGTTTTTTTTATTATTATCCTTTGTTTGGCGAAAAAACTATGGTGATGACACAATCCATTGAGGAAGTTTTTTTCATTTACACTCACTAACACTTGTTGGTTCCTAGTCAGGCATTGCAGTTCAAGCGCAGAAATTGTAAATACCATCCTACTTTTTGTATTACTCACTGGTGTGTTCAGGGTAACCGGTAGAAAAACGTTCGAAATTCCGCATCCCAAGAAGGCCAACGGGAAACCAGCTCGTGAATACAGTCAGATCTAAATGAAGATGGAAGGATGTCACACGATATCAGAAAAGAAGTTCAATAAATAGACAACAATGGGTACAAACAGAGCGTGAACAGACATCCATTTTGTGCCTGCACTCATAAAGATTTTCAAAACTGTGCAACGCACTGGGTAACATGGGGAGATGAAATCCAGGACCGCTGTAGATGTAATAGACAAGTGTATTTCATTACTAAAGATTTTGGTTTCCAAATAAAAGTGTGCGGGCTGCGTGCTAATAAACTCCTCAGGGTTAACAGTCGGCCTTTCACCAGATTTAGTCCTTTATTCATCAAATCTTGTTACAAAGACAATATATAAGCTTCCGTATGACATAAAACAAACATACAATTTCATGTTTTTTCCAACGCCTTGCGGGGAACTTAGTGAATCGGTAACCTGTCCCATGAAAGTTTATTAAACGACCTAGTTCAGAATAGTGCTAACCAGTCCTTATTTTGTTTTTCCATGAATAGATTTTCAAAAACCTTCCGATTTTTTCTATTCTAATCTTTTTGACTAAATGTTCTACACTATGTGGTCGGCAGACGTGACATTTGACTGTTCGATGTGGATCAAGTTATTTTTGATTTAAACTGTGGACCTAACAAAGTGCGTCGCTTATTGTCACCGTTACAGGTCTCTATAATTGCCAAGCATATTGTTGGCTGACTAAGCGAACTTATGTTATGCAAGTACTGCTGATAGTTACAGTTCACACAGAACTGTTGTATGTTTGTGTGAACGTTACCAACATTAGTTCACACTCAGTTTCAGTGAAACATTGTTTTCACCGGCCAACATTGTGTTCATCATTATGACTGTTGGAATACGACTGTAACCATGGATGAGGAAAGCTACTTGGAGTGACTGAACCGTGAAGATTTGTAATTTGCTCGTGCTGTTGTATTATTAGTAACTCTGGTTAGAACCACTCCATACGTATCGTCAAAGAAGTATGACCAGCCTTATATTACAGTTAGTAACATTAAAGTCCCCAAATCGTGCCACCATCAATGATGTTTCCCAAGCAATGAAAACCAACAGCCTTCGTTTTACTTAGATATCTGTTTCGTCAACAAACGTGAATTACACGAGATAACTTCAATTTTTGTCAATAAATTTCCGTCTCCATTGCTTCCACATCTTATCTGTTCCTGTCTATGAATGTTAGTCTGGTCAGATTTTGCTTCAGTGCAGGAACCGTTATCAGGACTGTCATTAGATAAGAGTTAATGATCTCAGACACTTTTTACACACTCTGAGAAACATCGTGACAGGAGATTTTGTTAGGTTAAGTTTGAGAGCAAAATAATTTCGTGCTATCTATTGTTGACACGATAAAATTTGTCTCTTCGTCAGATAAGAGAACAACGCCTGGGAACGAAAATCTATTAAATCTATGTCAGGTTGGCTGTATGAGAAAAATCTGTGTCCTAATCTGATTTCCCTCAGGTAAGCAAGAGGAAGATTGGAAGATTTTCATTAAATTTCATTATTTAAGTTTCAAAACAGAATTATGGAACGTAGCCAAAACTGAAGTTAGAAGCAGCTGAGAATAAATATTCATCCGTAGGCACGTTTCACCCAAAGGGTTTGTTTCTCATGATTGTTTGTCAGTTAATCGTCAGTAAGTATCACTGATGTATTGCTGTCTATGGCGATAATGATAGTTCACCTGAGTGATACCGAATGGACTTACGAAGGGGATATGGTTAAAAGTGACTATTTAAGACGAACAGTCAAACCATTTCCCCATAAAATGTACGTAATTCTCATGTCAAACCCTCATCAGGTTCCTACGGTGAAGAATATATTAATAACCTTGTAGCTTCTTATTTGAGGGATTACGAGAGTAAAGTAAGTCCATCAACGTCTGCACCGTTCAAACGAATGAACGATTAGAGCGGCTACATTAAATACCTTGTTTGCCATTAATTAATTTTATAAAACCTTAGTATTATCTTGGTTGTTTAACATGCGGTATATATTTATGAAATTTTGTTTTCTAGTTCAAAAAATGATGTCAGATTTATGGTCGACGCCTCAGAACTATACTAGAAAGTTACCCAAGTTTATTTTAATTGGTGACAAACTTCAGTTTCGAGGTTGGTCTTCGAGGCCACCTGCTTTGGTAATTGCTGGGAAGTCGTTTGTTTTGGAGTTCGGTTTCTTTCTCATTGTTTTTGCTTTCTATAATTTCGGTTTAACCTTGTCTTCTGATTGTCGATGTAATGTAAATCGCCTCGGACTGTTTGTTGACTTGTTCCCCCTATCATCCTCCATACGCGTCAACTTTTAGGAGAAGCCCTGAAATGTTGGTTACTACTTATTGTATCTCTCTATATTGTTACCCATCGTGATGTACTTGTCCGTCAGCTTGGTGATATAAGCGGACCGATTGAACAAAATTAGCAAACTGGAATTGTTTTCACTCACAGATATTCAACTTTATTACGATTTTGACGGATATACATTTGCATGGTGGAGCACCTGTCTACGATCATTAGGCGTTCATGTATTTGTTTTCTAGATCGTTTTACCGCCCTGATTCATGTGATACTCAAATGATCGGTTGTTAAGTAGCTGTCACTCAACATGAGGACGCGAAAGGTTCACATCGTAATCTGGTTACTTAGACTTAGTATGTCTGTATAAGGACAAAATTGTTCGAAGTAATCCGCATTGTTTAGTAGTTTCAACTTTATACATACTGGCGACCAGTACTGTCTCAACCCTCATTCGGCGCGTATAGCTGGGTAGACTAAAATACTAAAATGCGATATCCGCACAAGGATCCCAAGCCAATACAGCACCAGTCCTGAGAGAGGTTTGGTATGACTGATGGGACTTAGCGAAATTCTAAATCTGGAACGAACACGTCCACCTTGCTCTAGCAACCCTCATTGGGACCGAGAATCTATCCCAGATGAGTGTCTCTCAACACTCAGTAGTGTTTAGCGGAAGTAGTGGGCTGGCTGAATGTTACGTGAGGAAGACAAGTTGTTCCTAAGTAGTTCATTTCTCCATCACCATCGCAATTACTCGATAATCATCTTTTGATTTTCGAGGTTCTTTTCTTTCACTATTTTGTTGAGCAGGCTTCGTGAAACAGAACTGTGCAACTTAACGGAAGCAGTCTACCATCGTTCTTCTGCTCGGCTGTTTTCTTGACCTTCTCAATGTTCTGCTTTCACTCACTTCCATTTTGAATCACATATGCATACATACTCCTTCCTAGTTATGCCACCTTCAATGTTGTTGCCTAATGCGTCCTTATTCGCAAACTGATCGTTTGTTTATGCTCATTAATCCAAAATGTGTGAGTGATTTTAACTTTCGTAAGTATTGAAATTCAAAGGACCGTCCCGGACTTAGAAACTGAAGACATGTTCTGGGCCGATGATCAAATGAACAACGTTTGGAAAGGTGATGTCAAGCCGGATGTGATGAGTTTACGGTGCATAGAGAGATTGACTTCTGCCTACACAGTCTACCACTAGGCGAGACATCCAGTTAACAATGTATGGTCTCATATATATGGATAATGGTCTCAACTTGCGTCAACCTGATTAGTGGTTCTGGTTAAACATTTTGACAAGTTTTGGTTTTGTTTAAAGTTCTGAACTGTCATTCTACTATTTACTATGTGACGTTTGTGTGAACCTTCTTCTAAGAGTGATTCCCATGGGATTTTAACGAAATTAGTCTGCTATTTTGTGATATTCAGACTTATCAGATTCCCACTAAATATCGAACAATCTCAAGTTCAAATCTACTACAATAAATTATAAATCTAACACTTGAGAGTGTAAATGAATTTCTAATTGTAAACAGTTTTGAGTGAATCAACAGATAGGATCATTGTTGGGAGGGTGCAAATTATGAATATACGTATTGTATTGTTTTCTTCAGGCACTAGGCACTTAAAAGAAGGTTATGTTTGTCGGCGAGCAGATTAATAACATTAAAGTAAAACCGTGTATTCTTGATTACCCGTAGGTGTGCCTTTCTGACCAGTTTACACATGAATGTAACGTTTTGTTCTTCGCAAGCGGTTGTTCTGGAAACTGGTAGCACCCCTGTTTTTGGTCGAACCAAGAATAATTTCAGACCAACTAGTCTGATCTCTCAATGCCTGTAAAATGACAACATCACTGTGCAATCCACTCGAACGGAATACTCAGGAATTTTTGCTGTTTACTTATCACGTGTAAACTCATCAGGTAAATATGGCCGGATTGTGAGTGCGATTGACACTCGTCGGAAAAATGTCGGATATAAATTCCCTCAGGAGGTTTCAGACAGTGTTATATTAATGGCGCTAAGGGAGATAGGGCTTTCGGATAGTTACACACATCTTGTGCATCAGAGTCTCACTACGGGTGCCTGTACATGCATTCAGATAAAGCAAAGAAATTACGAAGTACAATCTCCTGAGCTTCAACGTCAAACCATATCTAGCTCAGTTGAATTCGTGCTAACCTTGATTGCTATCAGTGAATTTCCGCTCACGCAGTGTTTCTGAATAACACCAACCAACTCAAGTCAAAACGACTACGATTATTTTCTGTTCTTCAACTAGAGCTATGATCAAGGGACTGATGATTGATATGTTGTAGCCGATTGCCATTAGGGCGGTGTTGACTGATCCGAACTTCAAGCCACAAATTTCCCATTGTTGATGAAACCGATAAATCTGAAACAGGTACACTGTTAATCACACTTTGGAGAGATCGCATCTGACTGAATACAACGTAGCTGCTGAATAACTTCTCCATAGACAGCTCTCATGGAAAACTATCTCAACAGACCTGTTATTCCTCTTAGCAGTATTCGATCACTAACAAGTCCGTCGTCTAGCCATCAGAATGTATAACGTATATAATAAACAAGTGAGATAATATATTAGAAGGAGGTTATACTGCTGGTATAGGAGTTTGCAGGAGTGAAGGATTTGACTGGAAATGTCATTTTTGCCTTAACAATCAATGGGTAATTTCCCAGGAAACGTTTGGCATTATGTAATACTCGGAATTAGGGACTAAGACTAGTCCTGGAAATCGTACTAAAATTAAAATCTCCCACGCAAGCAAGAAGAAGGAGAAATCGTACTAGTTGCAGCAATCAGTTTTTATTCGTGAAACAAGTAGCCGCATTTATAGATGTACAAAATTATTAGAGAAATTTCAAACTGCCATTGGCTGATCGTATTGCCACATACAAAGTAAAAAAACATTAGTAAATTGGTGCAATACGAAAACAAAGAACTTAGCGAATAACGGAAGGCATAACAATGAAACTGTTCATCCAATCCTGATGTAGTATCTTTGACGTGATGTTTCGGCTGGCTCCATGTTAGATCTATTGTGTTGGGGTTTGGATAAGCAGTGAATCAAGTAGATTTTCACTCAGCTTTAATTTTGATAAACGTTTCATTTTACACTTTTAATTAGGCACATATTAAATTGCGCCTCATTTTTTGTTATCACCAACACCACAAAACTGGATAACAAATGCAAATTGCGCAATATTCTGATACTATTAAATCAACTAATCATTCGTACACTATCATTATTTCCGCACCTTAAGTTGTGAATAGATCTACAGAAGTGTTCCCTCATTCTACAGTATATGTCAGTCAGCTGCTTGAATGTAAACGTTGTTTCAATTGTATCAGTGGTGTGAACTATGATGCAAAATAAACAAATTCAGTGTCTACATCATATCCAGATAGATTGCTGACGATTTGTTGCGAATGTTTGTGAGTAGTTATACAGTAGTGAGTGCTTGTTGAAACACAAGTTCCACGGGCTTTATTTCAGGTAACTTGTCCTCGTGTTTGTTATGTCTGTTGAGTGGATACCATTTGTTTTGAAAAAAGCTATGAAGCCTCATCGTTTGGTGAACAACTATGTGAAATGGGTTGGCTTATAAGGGTGTGTATGTACTGAGGATGGGACCTATTTAGGTCGAATTAGCCTTCCCCCAACTTTACTAGTGGACAGTAGGACCATTCTTCACTCAAAAGTCTTCTTGAATTCCAGCTGGGTCCCTAATAAAACTGCGTTCCCCTGCAACCAAAGACAAACGTTTCTTCGTTTCCGGCCTATGAGAAGGAGGCACAATAACTACGATGCGTAACTGAAATCAAGGTAGATAAATCCTGGTATGAAATTATTCGCTTCGCACTAGGAGCATCAAATAAGAATTACTTTCGATAACCGACTGTCGGTCATCGTCAACTACTCATGTCACGGAAACTTGTCCAATTATATTAGCTTGTACTTGGTACACTCATTAGATGGATGCAGTCAACTTTAGACCAGGATTACGCAGACGATAAGCAATGTGGATCAGCGTTAAAATAATTCAAATATCTATCGAAAATTCTTGTCAACATTAATTTACCAAACTGTTAAAGGTGGCTGAGCAGCAGCAAGTTTACGAAATATTTCGTCCGCGTCATTTGCTAATTATTCAAGCCTTCTGTCTTTCTATTCAGAAGATTGCTGAATGGACCTACAGGTATTCAGATAATCTGGCAGATAGTCCGTTCGTGTGAGAATTTGCTGTACAGCAACAAAAGTTTGTATTGGTATTGGCAAAATCTTCCAGACATTGGGAATTCAGTGTTAATCTGTAAATTTATCTCGAAGTATAATACACTCAGGTTGTTATACTATTGAAACCGTGGGCTACTGAGTGAAGAAGTTTTCTAACATATGGTAATTTAAGTTTGTTGCCAGGTAGACAACTTTCGCAACCAATCAGCCACTCACCAGGTTAGACGAGATTTGGTACAGTGTGCTATTCAAATGGCTGGAGTTAATTAAAATGTACTTCTGACATATGGTATGTATCACAAGTGATAGTATACTTCGAATTATTACGTGGTATATCACTCACCAGCCGTGCGCCGCAGTAGTTCTCAAAGTAGTTTAGGCTGATTTATTAAGACCCATTCATGGACTTAGACCTTCAAGACAACTGGAGTTAGTAATTCACAGTTGCTAGAAAATTACTTACAAGACTAATGTTGGAAGAGATCAAATTTTTCGATAGCAGTCCAATCAAATAATATGTGACCTGTCGTGAACTTTTTCAATAAGCCTCGCAAGCCTTCATCATGGTATTCATGTCGCATTAGTGATATGAATTGAGATAGTGGCGATGTTTACCGGCGGAACTGACTCAACAAAAATCATGCGATCATACAACACAATAATCAAGCTCCTGTTGTGAAACTAACACTAACCACTTTAAACTGATTTCCAGTAATATTACTGTATCTTATGTTGTAAGTAAAATACTCACAACATTCACGCACCGTATACTAACAGACACAGTGTGATTTATTACAACAGGAGGTTTCACCATTAATTTTCACTTCTGTGATGTGTAGAAAAACACCGTAGAGTGAAAAATAAGTATACGGTAAACAAGATTATGCTACTTAGGATACACCACAAATTCCAATATTCTGACAGTCAGCAAAATGGTTCGAACAAGCCGTTGTTTACAGCGCATATCAAGCATCCCATCCGCTCACCCAGCTACTTTGGAGCGGAGTACTAACTTTCCCAACTTCCTACTTCCGTCATGTATGTCAATCAAACGATAAAATCCGCTGAAATGACGCCAACAACTTTTATCGTAATCAACGTTCAGCCAACCACGTTGGTTAACGTACATATAGGCGCTTGAAGCAAAAGCAGTGCATATTACCTGGAGAACTTTTAAATTAGTTAGGGTGGAACTATAACCCACAAACTTACAACTACTTTGGAAACCTAAGTAAATGACGTTACCTATCACCACTTACTCTGACGTCCGGTTTCTGTTCGAAAATCGACGCGGTTAAAAACGCTGATTACTTATTGTGCTTTTTCTTTCAGTCGTACGCGTAAAAGTATGTATTATTTCTGTATTCACAATTTTGAAACTACAATCAAACGTTTCCTTCATACATTTCGAGATAACATTAATATCCAAAGGTTTTCTTTGTCCAATGACTTTCCTTGATAGGATTTGTTCTCGTGTGGAGTCGTCAGATAAAAGAGGCCCGGACGAGAACTGATGTTTCATGCCACTCTGTTTTTAATCTTCCTGACATTGTTGATGACAAACTTGACAAAAACTGTAAAACAGTTTGAGAGACAAAA
>LUCH01000485.1:162743-179996 GCA_013368495.1 Paragonimus heterotremus
CAAAATGTAGTGTTGAAAAAATTATACATATAAACATTGCGTACATAACAGGCTTTCAAGATCCCTGGTTGCCGCAAATATCAACAAGAATTGAGGATACCTGTCTGGCAAAATCGTTCGATTTTGAACCCTCCGTTTTTTTACTAAACTTTCTTCTGTACGGACTACTCAAGCATTGTTCAACAGCGTTTGGATGTGATAAGCCTTAAAACAAAAAACGTGAAACATGAAAACTTATGGTATCGATCACTCCAAACCATTTTGCAACGTGCATACCAATTCAATAAACCAACTCGACGTGACTTTATCTGTATACTATTAAGTCTTAAGGTGTTGTTAAACACAACTTAACAGATTACGTTTAAATGAAAATGTAAAACTTCACGCGATTGGGAGGTAAACGGAAAACATCCTTATCAGTGAAAATAAAAATATCAACAACATAGTGTTCAGAAAATACGGTTAAGGCAGTGCCGTCAGAAATCTGACTACCACCCAGTTGAGGAAGAATATCAACTTGTGTTGAGACAAGGGCTTCTCATCGTCCTTTTTTAAAACATCACAGCCCACAAATAAGAGTGTTTGATGGTGAAAGAAGACTTCCAGATACACGAGGTCCGACCACTACGCAGTGGTTTCCATCTACCATCATTAATTAACGCACGTTTGTCATTTATTTCAAAACCCATAACTGATAAGCATATGTGATTCTAGTCTCTTGTCTGCGCTGTAATGACCGATGTGTTTAACACGACACATGCAGTTCTACCTGGATTGCTCAGTCTGTGTTTAAGTCACAGAGGTTTCCCATGATGGTTTAAAAACTCAGGTTTACCAACCATATCGTATCAGATATAGCCATCTGGTTGAAAGAGTGCAACTTGGGGAAATATAATCCGTTTCAGCATTTTATTTAATTTCCTATTCGAAAATATCACCTAAATCGGATCAATTCTCAATGCACACATCAGAGGAGTTCTCATTCTGAACTACAGAATGTCGCATCATGCGTTGCATTCTGAGGAAACCCCTAGGACGAGGTTTAATCATTGTTTCCCAGGCAACTGGCTAAATCTACAGCAGTCTATGAGCTGCCTGAAACTTACCGTGCAGTATTCAGCTCTAGGGCTTGTCCAATTTTAGACTACCTGTTCGAATTTGTATCGAGATTGACCAGTAATTGACAACAAGACGCAATAGGACGCACATTTTTACAGTCAGATTTTAAGTGGGCTGGTCATCTAAACGTATTTAAATTGAATGGCGAGCCGTACATCAGTACATTCACTGGAACTAATGGAAGTTTCGGAATTGTTTTGAGGTTTGCTCCACAGAAGAATCGATCCGTCTTACTGAACGGGTTGGAATGTGTATAAACCTGTTAACAAGATTTCAACAAAATATTCTTGCCCAGAGTTCTAATGTATTTCCTATCCTAATTGAAATGAGACAAGGGGTATATCTTCACATCACTCACTTGCCCATCAATGTTCCCCAGTTAACTTTACCATGTTTTGGCATTTCAGTCGAATTTATGTCTCTTACCTACAGTACTAATGGGGAGTTTATTTGGAATTCGCTGTGAATTTCTAGCGAACATTTTTTTCTCGTGACCACACCTATATATGAGCAGTATATTCTCACAGACGTTCGTCCTCCGTTTGTGTGTCTGTTTTGTTTCTGACAGTAGTTACTGCATTGAACTCAGCACAGCTATTAGGCAGTTATCCTTTTTGAGTACGCTCATCAGGGCAGCGTGGTTTCTATCCAAACTTTCATAATTGAGCAAATGCGGAACCGAGCAGTTTGCTACTCTAAAACTATTTCATCAGTAACAAACTAAACTTTCTTCTACATGTTCATATATGTAGGCAAGGTTTCCAGATCTGACATCTCCGTTAGAAATTCTACAAACGGTACGCTTATTTTTCCTCTGATTGTCATTGCTGACAAAACCCTCCTGTTCATTCTTTCTGCATATGAGCCGATGTTTTGGTCTGTGCAGCCATGCTTACTCAGACTCACTCAAGGGAGAGAGTGTGCGCGCTCGATCGCCTAAGAAAGAAGTTTGCTTGTTATCCCCACTGGAAGGAAATTCCAAATGAACTGTAATCTTTCAGTGACTGTGTGTCTCTACATATACACATGCCCCTTCGTCGGCATGTTACTCACTCCGGATGTATATAACATTACATTTTCATTCATATGTGTGTGTGTGTATAGGAGGATAGTGAGTCCACATCTAAATTTGCGAGCCTGGTTATTCAAGTGAAAAATAGCTCCATATGTCTAAATCATGTTTTGTTGCACACGAGCCTTTCATGATGATAATAATCATGTCTCAATCACAATGAAGTCCCTCAGTTACGGAAAGACGACAACAAAATTCATAAGGTTGGATAATCCTTTTCACGTTTGAATTTGAACTCGGTTAGATATGGAACTTAACTTCGCTGAAGAGTTTCCGAAAGACCGTAAGAAAAAAGTTAAACGTAAATGACTTTCACATATACAGACAGTCAACAGGAAGCACTGTATGCAATGTTTCGTTTTGGAATTTTATAGACTCACCAACATGGAGCTATTTTAGACAAGTATGTATGTTTTCTACTCATTCTATCACATGTTTAATCAATCACAGTTAAATATTTTACAAAACCAGTTTGCCTGCTTATGCTCCCTAATGGTCTAGTCGATGAACTATAGACACGCGGCTGCCAAATATGTATGTGCCTACTGGCTGTGTGCTTGTATACATGTAATTGAGATGATAAACTGCATTTCTGAGTACATCAGACATTCTGGGGGAACGGTTCCTGACCTAACCTGATAATCTATTTCTGCGCTGCATGCTCAGTGCACAGTTGAAGTTCAGTGGCGTACTTCAGAGGGGTAAAGAGAGTAATCGTGTATGATCACTTGGGATGTTTTTAGTCCGCATTTGCGGTACGAAGTCCGAACAGATGGAATTACGCACACTAACGGAAAACACTGTTCTATCGTCAAGAAGTAAACGATATGACCGCTATAGCGAATAAGGAAGTAAGCAGTCCCTGTCGGTGACATTCACGTTGGCATTGGTTTTGATAACAAGTGAAAAAAACGATGGTTTTCGATTTTTCATTGTTGGTTTTACGGGGTGTACGGAACGTCCATCGCAAAAGAATGTAGACCACATGCCAGTATGGACTGGACCAATATACAGAACTTCTTAATCGAGTACCACTGCAGCGGAAAATCAACTCACTGCGAAGAATGTGAGACAGACCTTATAAACATTTCTCAGACAAATCATTTTCCAGTGAGTTTGGTGTTACCATTGTTGACTAGTCAAGCGAATTCTGGTATGCATTGTCAGTAAATGGATAAAACTGGCAAATGATAAGTTTGTGTTGTTAACTTATCACTCAAAGGCGACCCACCAACAAAATTTCTTAGTGAATGGCAGGACGAGATAGTAAATCATTACGTTCCTCACTGTCAACGCATTGTTTAGCTGCACGTCCTTTGTCGTCGCTCTCTTCAAGTGAAAATAAAAACGCTGTACAACAATAAAACGAGACCTGTACCCTCGTCCCCTTGTTAGGAAATGGCAGAGCTTACTAACCGGGCAGTTGTCAAAGCAAATGAAAAAATTAACTGACCTGACTGTAGAAATGACCAATTTGATCGATAAGCAGTACTATCACCGTTCACCTAGCTGTCACGAACCGTCTGGCTGAGTCGGTATGATCGTTCCGCGTCACCCCCAGTCTGTCTAGAAAGCAATCGGATTGGATCTGGTAGCCTTACAAAGTGACAACTGAAGCAGGATGCATAATCCGGCATTGTGTTCCGAAAACTTTCATCAAATAAATGAACCTGCCATGTCACCAATTGAATGCTTAACCTATAAGGCTAATACAAAAAACGGCCGTCGTTTACTCACCACAGAGTAATGGTGAATGAAATGCATACAATCCTGCTAATGATGGACGTGACATCAGCCGGTCCGTTATATGGCTGACTGACTGTAAATCACCTCATTTTGATTGGTAAGATAATCAGTCTGCTACGTGATTTGTGAACATGTAAAAAATAGATATTGGTATTTCAAAAACGTTTTGCAAATCATCTTTTTGTATGGTGGTGTAAATTTTTTTTCCAGCGATTGTGTGGTTAATACACGGGTGTCAGGCTGGGATCCCATTTTCCGCGGGTCTGTTCAGGTTTCATCCGATGTCACACAGGTGTCGGTTTCACTGAAAGGTGATCACGGAATAGGTGGTGTGACACCACTCTCTAGGCTTGGAAAATTAGCATAACAATGAAATTTTTGGAAAAATGAACGATGGCTGCCTGTCTTGCGAATCAGTCGAGCTGGGCATATGCGACAACAAGAATATCTTGACCTATTAACATTATCAATTTCGTTTTTATTATTATTGTGTTGTGATGCTATGAATTTAAATAGTCATCCTAGTATTTTGCATATGATGCTTGCTAGACCAGTAGGCAAGTGGCGATCACCTGAATTAAAATAAGAAGCATAGCAACCTCCTTTCATTCTGCTTTCTTGGCGCTTTCAGGGATAGTCAGATTGGAGGAACTGTGAAATGGCTTCGAGGGTACAAGAGATTATTCTCTCTCTATCTTCAGGTGAATCTGATCTGGACCCCATGGAACTGAATGCTTTAGACTTGAAAGGTGCAAACTGTTTGTTGCTTGCCGAAAATTCTGCCGACGGAAGAAAATACTCACATACCTGTGTTGGTAGGCTGAATGTGATTGATATTTGTCTATATTAGACAGTTACTTAATGGCCCATGAATACGTCGACAGCCTTAGCTATTACAGAGGTATTCTCATTAATTGTTCGATACAGCTGTGAGGTGGAAGGAGGATTTTAGTGCAGATAACTCATGTATCCGAAGAGAAAGATTTTAGTTTCTTGCTTCAATATGAGCATTATGAACTGCGCTATAGTTCGATTACGGCAACTTTCCGATTTTTGTTAACTGCTAGGTTTGACAAAGGCCTCGATATTTTCAAATTTACTGAACCACTGTTTTCTCGCGAAGAATGGTGGCAAGGGTGTACACAAATAGCTTTTAATGAGCTTACCAGTTATGCACGAAAAACCTACTTTGTAGATCTACTATTAATCAGTCGGAAATCCAAATCAACGATACCCGTTCTCACAGAAAGCCTACCGAGATAGATTTTCAGGTTATCAAATTTGGCCCGACTGAAGTTGCGGGTCGGTTGTTTGTGACCGTGTTGCTGCATTCAGTAACACGAGAAGTAGACCAGAAGGAGGTGAGCACCGTCTACGGACAGTTAAAGTGACAATCTAATCTTCGTGATGACTCCCTATTGTGATTATATGGTCTGATGAAATGTGCATTTTTCTTAGACAGTATCTCATGGGTGTTTCCAGATGGGTTTTTAGATCTTAACCCATCTAATGTGCTCATCATCCGATATTCCAGGTGGATTAGAAAATTCAGCATTTCACACACGTCCTCCGGTCAGTTTGTGTTTCCTTCGAGAGCGTTACTGGGAACTCAGCATCAAACAAGACTTTTTGAGAGCTCATTATCTAGGCGTCTTACCACATTGCACACAGGGACTGCACTATCAAAACTGCAGGCGAATTCCAGCTCACTTCCTTCGCATATCGCGCAATGTTCTTAAACGAAGTCCAACGCAGCTTACATGGTATAACTCTTAACATTTGTCGTATTTTATAATCCGAAATGCTTCAGTCGAGCAGCCCGAACTGCCACGGAGGCGGATATTGAACAAAATGTTTGTTTGTGAAACATAAATGAGTGGTGTTCTATTTACATTAGTCAAATTTGTCCCCTACTCAACGTTAATGTACTTCCAAGTTTTAGCGTAAGAACAAAGCTGTTTGACTCTTCGAATAATGTTTAATGATTTGACGTGAACAAAAGTTGTCGTTAAGCCATCAAAGCTTCTCATCAACAGCTTGTGATGATTGAGCAGCTCACGCGTCTGTTGGCAACGGCCACGTGCATTGGCTGCCCTCGACTGAATTTAGTGCACCTCTGCGGAAGTGCGTCGGTTGAAAAACCATTCAGTCGGAATGAATGAAATCGCTTAAAGTTGTTAAGAGTTTCTAGGTTAATATCGCTTGCAAGAGTCCTAGTGAATATCCCTTATCCATTCGGTTAATGTTTCTCAAGCTTTTGTACATTTCACTTACATTCGTTCAGCCGATCCAAAGTAACCCCACTGAGCTGAGTATGTTGATCAACATTAGCCAACACAACTGACGACGTACTGGAATGTGCAGGGTGAAATGGCAAGTCACAAATCTACTTCAAGAAGTCACTTGAAGACATGAACATGCCCAGAGTACAAGGCATTGATAATGGAACCCCAGAAGGAGCCCATGCCTGTTAAACCTATAGAAGTGGATTTTGATTGGGTAACCACATTGTCACTCAATGAGCTAAGGAGACTTAATACAAGGATGGTCCCTCTGGATACTGAATTGCTAACGCCTTAGAATTGTGGTAAACGAAAGAAAATACTAGGTAAAGAGGAGTTAAAAACGGTGGATGAATGACCATTTTCCACCGAAGATTGCGTGTAAGTTTTTTTATCTTGGCTGTAGCATAAACAAGGTATTGTTTGTTCACTAAGAAAACACGACTACTCAGCTGTTGCACACCCTAAGCATACTGACAGACCCAAACAAAGATAGTAATACATTTGAGATAAAAATTCCTATATGTCCTGGCTGAGAATGCAAGGAAGGCTGTTCATTTAATGTTATTATTTACAAAGTAGCCATGCTGAATCTTCATAACATATGAATAAAAACGTATTATATGCTAGCTGTCATTTTATAGTAATGTTAATTTTGGGAACCTTCAAACGATTGCATCAGCTCTTTGTTCGAGTTCGTTCGTTCTTTTGACATACTAACGTTATCTTTTTAAAATTACAATAGCAAAAATATTACCCAACTATTAACTACACAGTATCCAGTAAAGTTCTGTCTGAACTTCCTACAATTTGGCCCAATGCAATAATTATCTAAAATGCAATATCATTCCAGAAGTAACCATGGTGAGACTAGACAAAGATAAAAATCTACTTTAACAGCTGTTAGCCAGTTGTATTTTAGATAAAACGAATGAACACTGATTATATCTGGGACAAAAAATGAACTAATCTCAGATATCCCAACAAGTAGACATCAGACGATAAAGTACTTTGATACAATTCAGGCAAGGTCTTTGTTGAAAAACTTTGTGCTGTTGAGTATAGTCTAGGTTGGGCGTGACATACGTAATGGCAGGAATTAGTGTTATAGATATGATTGTCCAATAATACCTGAGTAGATCAGTAGAAATATCGTAATTGTGAAAATATGCGCCGTTCATTCAAAAAATGAATCAGATAACCCAACAACGCTATACACCTAGATGTTTCACTCAAGGCAGTCTGGGTGAAAATTTGTCTGTTCCAGTATTTTATGCTTCATCATTTGTATCATCAACCTCTGTCATCCACTAGGTTTCACTAGTAGTAAACTATGGCATACTGATAAAATCTGGGAAACTCTCCGGCTATGGCGTGGCCAAATTGAATAATCTTACACGCATAGAAATATGTCAACAGATATAGAACATCATGAATTTTAATAAGATACGGCCCCTTAGTTGGGAGAGTTGTTAGCACTGAATTTCCAGCTTAAGGTTCTCTTCAATTGGCATGGTTCCAAATCTCAAACTGAAACTATTCCCCTGGAGATAGTTGAGGGCCTGCAATAGAATCATTGTAGCTCACTGTTTATATAAATTGTACTGGCGTGTGCTGGAACAGCAGTAGTAATCTGACAAAATCAATCACCCATAAAACAATTAAACCGCTTCATTCAAGATGCTTAGTTAAGAAACTTGCGAAAAACGTCGAATTTCTTCGTGAAAGGCGAAAAACCGCCTTTTGTACACCTTCGTGTTTTCGGTAACGCAAACGTTCAGGACTCCTCCTGTTCAATCCTTTGATTTCCGTCTTTAAACTATACTTTGACCACAACTGTGTCTATTTTTTAAACAATCTGTTTCTCGACCATCTGGATTCAATTGTCTAAGTCAGATCAATTTTGTCGATTTTTGACTATTTTGTGAAAACCTGTGATTTTGTTAGTTCATTGCACTCGGTTGAACATCCGATTGAATCACATTTGAAGAGAGACAGAATTAGTAGTTTGTACAGTTTTTTGAACGCTACACAACCCGACTTCTCCAACCACCTTTTGAACGCGTTCACTATTTTGGGCCTTTTCCGTTCGTGAGATTATCTCATTGAGTGTCAGTGGGTCCGCGGGCGGTGCGGAAACAAGTGTTAAACCTTAATCTGTTCTGACTAGTTCGGCGGTTGGAACTGGATCTGTTGACAATTGCTTGAGACATGTGCATACAATCTAAACGTCTTATTGAGTGTAATCTGTAATACTAACACCGCGATGTTCTCCATATGATTACAACGCATTCTGGTGGCACTCTCCAGTCTTACCAGTGTTCTTACTCTGCTAGCAACCGGTTGAATCAACTTTCAGTCAACTTTCAACCGAGCAGGTCGAAGTATGTGCTGGGTCCAACCAAAGTGAACGAAACAATTTGTTATTCTTACTTCTCGACGCGGATCGATTCCATTGCCTTCGCTAAATTCCACTCGTTTGTCCACTCAATATTTCACTTGACCTAGCACAATTTCCTAAGATTCGACAGGCTGACAGTCCGCGGATGCCTATGAATGAAGCAATCTGCCGTCACTTGTAACTCGGTCGCAATGCGACTCTGAGATCACACGGCCCATTTAAGGATTTGATTCAAATTAGCATATATTTTGGACTCCTCTTTTTCACACCAAATTTAGCCAGTGGTTGAAAGATGAATGCTACCCTGATGAGTCATCATTCCGCCACAGGAAAGTACACATGTGAACGCTCAAAGGTGACATCTCCACGAAGCAAGCTTATGGTGATTTCGTCCACGTATGGACTGCCAACTTATCGACTTGAAAAAGTGAGTCAGATTCTCCTTGTTACGTCGTTACTAGTCTAACTTACACAAGTTCCCTTGGAGAATGCTGACTGTCATTATTTTCCATCCACAACAACAGCATGTTTCAAGATGCACAAGCAGGCTAAGAGAAGCAGATGAGGTGGTTAAAATCCGCAAACCATCAGTGGCACTGCCAGTTTCATACGCAACTCTTACCGACTGTACAGTCAACTCTTTGTTTCATCACATACAATACTGGAACTGTGGAATCCAATCAACCATGGCGCTCACAAGCGAACGAAAACCTGTTAAAAAAGAAAGTACTGATCTCGGAAACTCCACCCAGCGCTGGTTAAGTAGAAACAAATTCATGTAACTGAAAATTCAGCGGATCAGCTGCAGCCCTCTTATCTGTTTTCCTTTTAGGTCGGAGTTGGTTATCTGATTACTAATGATCCTGGTCAGTTATTTGTCCTGAGTATACTATTGCGTCTGTTGTCTGATTAAACACGATGCTGGAAGTCGATTTGCCGAAAGGACTGTTTCAAAGGTTACGTAATTTTATGAAATCGAACGGTAATCGCCATCCAATCTAATGGGGCTGACTTTTCACCATTGATGATAAACCCTGCCTGAGTATTTCGTCTTTGTCGTTTGTATTTCGTTTTTCTTCACCCAGCTGTTCACTATTCAGTAAGTCAAAGTAATAGATGCCATGCACTCCCCATTAAATTAAGAAAACCTTCGCGCAAAAGTGAACAATATGTGAACATGTTCAACCTAAATATTTGTGTCAGAGCTACCAGCGCGTCTACATAGATCTACAGATATAAGTAGTTCGCGTTCTTGTAAAATGTAACTTGTCAATGCGGTTGTGGAATTTTGTTAAACTTGTTCCTATGCAATACACAAGTACATTTAATAAGTCTTGTGCGAAAGCGTTTGGTTGCCACGTCTCCCACTCAAATTTAGAGTTCAAAATTTTACACGCTTTCGATTGTGCGGATTATTGGGAAGAAATCTTCAATCATGGTGTTCAAACTAATTTCTTTCGATTTTTTAGAGGAGTACATATTAGAGGAATTCAGAACTGTCTATACATATTCGCCTCTGTGTGGATTGACATAGAGTTCAACCGTGTTACTTCAACTGGTTGAAAAAGCTAATTGGTGAAATGGATCGAATGAGAAAAATAGGCAAACAGCACAAACTGAATCCATCCACGACTTGTCTTCACAGTTAACTCAAGGCATATGTGAAGGGTTCGATGTGGCTTTACTCTCCGGGAGTGATTCTGATTCCTGAGCCACTTGGTGGTTCAGACTGATCTTCTGAAAATAAGTTTACAAACACTTCAATAGTTTTGCACCGCTCGAATTAAAAAGGAACCTAATTAACTGTTTGAGGGGCAGAGCCATAAGGATTTGTACAGACGACACAATTACGGAAGAATTGGCGTTCATACGTACGATATTCGTGCAAAATGGATACCGGGAAAGATTCATAGACAGAGCAATGCAACTGCGGGATGACAGAGACCAGCTGCATCTAGCAGAAAAGAAAACCGTACACATCGGATTACCTTTCAAGGGCGATACGTTAGCCGAAATTATCCCGCGTAGGCTCAGGAATACAATCAATGCGACATTTTACGCCGCTAGGTTGTGTGTCCACTTCACATCCAATCCGGTTTTCTACCCATGCCTAAAAGACAAAGTGCCTGTTTCTGCAGCCTCATTTTGTGTATACTCATTCACTTGTTCCTGTGGAACCAGTTAGGTTGGCCGTACGACCAGACGTCTATCTGAACGGGTCCGGGAACACCCAGCTTGGCTCAACAGTGGAATAACGAGATCTATCAACACCGCCATACTATCTCACCTGGTGGATTCCAATCATTATGTTAATGTGACGAATGAATTTCGCCCAATCTACCGAGTTAAGGTCACCCAGTCGAGGGCAGTGAGGTATAGGATTCTGTCCACAGCAGAAGCTATTGGAATTCGTCTGTTTAACCCACCCGTGTGCGTCCAGAAACGTTTCGTTGAGACTTTGGATCTGCCTTGGCCATCGCCCCACCCTGTTAGCTTGTCAAGAATCACAGTTCAGGTGGGTACTTGATGCAGTGTGACATTGAATTGATTGACTTCATAAACCACCCGTCCATGTTTACCCCCCTTCATGATTCCTCTGTAAAATGTGATATAAATGTGATGTATTTAGCCTGATGATAAATCAATGAAAACGAGCTTGTTCGTTACACAGCATTTTTCATGATTATTTGATGGTGCAGTTCCGAAATATTCTGGTTGTGTGCTCTAGATTTTGAACACCGGAATTCCCGATGGGTGTTGTCTAGAAGTCAAGCGATTTTGTTAGTGTTGAATTTTCGAAGAATTAACTGGAAGCTGATAATAGTTTATAAGCAAAAGTGAATCTGAGAAGAAAACTAAACCAACGGTAGGAAACCGAGTTCATTCACCAACCACAGAATGAAAGCAGACAGGTATATTCAGACAGGTGATAAGCATGTCCAAAGAGCACCGCCAAAATCTTGACAAAATATATTGTTAGTTTTCAATTTGTTAAACTTACTGTACCGGAAACTCCTCTGGTTAATCTTTATGGTCATTCTACATGCCCTCCGCAACAGAACAAACCAAATCTTTCGGAGCAAAAAGCAAACGCATTTTATAAACGTTAAAATTTTTATCACTGAAATACCAATCCACAGGAGTTAACTGCCTAATAATAACAGATGACCGGACTGGTTATTTCTCATGTATAAATATTCATTTCCGTGAAGGTTAATGGAAGTTATTAGAAAGAAATGAAAATACTGTAATTCTAACGAAATGGATGAATTCAGAGAAAACCATCAAATTAGGTCTCGTTTTCTCATTTTCAGGATGCGTTTCCATTCTGTAAGCAAATGTATGTTTGTCTTCTTACAAATTTGGCATACACATGGAATGTGGAAAAGCATCGACATTATCATCATCAGAAAGTAATTTCTTAACTGTTCACCTTATAAGTGATATCTCAGAATAGCATATAGACTTGCTGTCATGTGAGTCTATATAAGTACTAATCAATTATTGTTCTTGGAATGCACCAGGTTAAACAGCTTCCTGGTAAGTATTATATTGCCGTGTTGTCTATTTCAAGCTTTCCTTGTACTGTACCAGTTAAGTTGTTTCGAAATCTTTGTAGTATTTTGTGTCATGCAATCTCTTCCAGATTGTTTATGCTTTAATAATGCTGGACTTAAAATTCCGAAAACTCAAAAGCATATTCTCCAACAAAATTCAGCAGATCAGATGGACCATAAGGGGCTGATAACCCAGTGTCGTCCGCAGAACTGAGAAGACAAGGTTAACTGCTGCTTACTGTTTACTAGTCCTCGGAGAACGAACGTATTGGGAAATTCTTCAGAATCTGGTTTTGCGGAATCCACGATTATTTCGAACTCTAGGAATTTTCATTTTCACACGACTTTTCCGATGACTAAAATTCGGTTGAAGTTGATTTATCGTTTCTCGGCAGGAGAACCCTTCCGCTTACATCTTAGTTAAGACTGAGGCTGTTGTAATTTTTAATATCTGGATATCTTCGTATTTTAACGGTTCACTGAATAAAACGCGTCAAAACAACAGCCAAGTACATTTGCACATCAGACCAAATTTATTTAGAGTGCCATCATTCTAACCTCCTTGCATTTTGCGTGGAACTCACAAGGGTCATGACCTCGAACTATGACCCGTTTGACATGGAAACACACCACATCCGCAACTCACGAAGACTGCGACTGTCTCAAACAACTCTCCTTTCCACTGAGATGGAAACACGACTAAATGTTCATCTGCGGCGGTAGGTGCCTTTAACGACCTGTTTTCGATAAGTTAATATTTTACTTACATCAACATATCAACCAAAAACCAGCGATTTTATTGAATCACATTAAATTGTCTTGAGGCATTAAGTGGAGTATTTTTCGATTTTTCTAGAACAGCACAGACAACGGAGAAATAGAAAGTTTTCTTGACGTGTAAACCCTGCTCGTGACGATGCATAGCGTCCATTTCTTGTTATTACCAACGTTTCACTGAATATTTTTACCAAAACTGTACAACAAACTTTGGCAAGCAACCCTGTATTGAAAGAACTGTTTTGGATGTTTCTTTTTGGGAAGTACATTATTTAGCATTAGTTGTCACTTACTTAACATAACAAAACAACCCAACATGCAACACGTCTCAGCAATCTGCGATACCAACTTCCCTGGTTAGTGGCTACAAGATTTCAAATGGAATGGGCAGCCTTGATTCATATGGCCATCGATTTAGTTATTGCAGTTTCTGCCCTTGTTATTTCAGAAATTCTTTGTTTACGATGGTATAAGTTTCTTTAATGCGCCTGATTTCTTCTAAGTTGATGTACTAACAATAGCTCAGCATTTGGCTCATTGTTTTAGAGCAGCTGTGTCAAGTTACTTTGAGTATGTGACTCATAGTAGTAAAGATATACTACTCGCTAAAAATAAAGTACCAAAACAGAACTCAACCGCCAGTTATGTGCTCCGTTTATGATCTCCAGCAGTTACGGACAATCCAGTTCGAGCAACATATATAATAGACATACCATTTGGCGTTGCATAGATTGGAATCTATCTGAAGCGAAATAACTACAAAGGTAAAACAAACACAACTGTTCTCCTCGGCAAGCTCTCAGTGGATCTATCATTTGGTACTCGCCTAGTTAGGGTATTTCAAGTCAACTCCTACATTCACAAATCTGAGTGAGTCCATCGCGTGATGAGGCCACACGTTCTAAACCAGCTTTGGATTTGTCTGTTAATCAGTCATATATCACAATGCAGTAAAATACATCGAATCAACTGGGAAACAGGTGATGGTCATTTAAAACAATACTACAAGTTCAGCCATTACACATGTCCATGTTAATAGTCTAACAGAGTGTACTTATCATCGAAAAAGCGACGTTATTTGTATCTGTTCAGTCAGTTTTCTATTACTCCAGAATGTAAGTGTGTATACGGTGTAAATGAAACTGATCCCACACGCCAGTCATATAAATGTATAATTGGAACATGTTTCCAGTGTACCCACTGGCTGCTTATTGGTTTTGGCATGCGTTTGTCTGCTGATTTCGTGCCTGTAAGTCGGCACGCAGCAGGCGGAAGTGTTGACGAGCTGTCAGTGAGAGGCAATGGGATGAATGTCAGTTACTTATTCTATCGTACCGACAAGAAGTAGAATAAAGTATCAAAAACAGCCTGTCTATCCTTTTTGATAACTTTGTAAAATCCACGTTAGGTGCACCTAGGCAAATAAAGTTCGGACAGCGTTATGCATATTGCGTGTTTGCGATTTCTTTGTAGTAGCTGAATGAACTATTGATAATATACATTGAAAGTATACTAAATATTATCAATAAGTAGTGCGGGAATTTTGGTTAGTGCAAAGTGAATATCACAACCGATTGCAGCCCTCCCTCCTTCCTATAAACGTTACAGTCCACAGCTTTTGAAATGAAGACATACTCTAACCTCACTTTCGGTCACCGACCTAACATTAGACCAAAATAAATTATCATGTCTTAAGTGCGGAGATATTTCGATCGAAGGCTTTACTAGCCACTTTCCAGCCATTATTTTACTAAGACTAATATATTACATAATGCGGAGTGACCGATGACGACAGCATGACTTTAGCATTAGCAGCCCTGCTAACTGGGTCTCAGTTGGCGGGGAAGTTCGGGAGACCAAATTGCAAGCTAGTTTGTGTGCACACAAAGATCTGCAAAATATTACTCATGTCGTTAGCTTACTTTGTAACGGTGGCACCTGGTTGTGGTAAAAGTCCTAAAAGAGAGCGGCTGGCACAGCGGATTTCTCCAACTTGGGATTATACTGCATATTTGCTATGGAAGCCGTTAGGAAAAGCAATCTACCTCCTATACCAAAACATTTGGATGTAAAAAAAGAAACTTACCTTATCCAACTGTCTGAATATAGTTTTTAGTCCAGGGGTTATTAGTTGAGGTATCTTACTACGTGCATTTAAACCGGATGATACGTATATATATCACATTTCTTATACTAATTTTGCACGCACTCATAGCTTAGTTGTATATAACATATTCAAAGAGGTATTACAATCTTCTGTTTAGAGCTGAACAAAAATATTTACCAGATAATTATTCTTTTGCCAGTTATTTTTAATGTGTACCTCAGCTACGTTACAGGTCTCAAGAGCATGTACATGTAATGTGACAAAACACAACCTGTTCTAGGACATCAAAAGTCATTATTATGCAGACAGAACGCGAATCTTTCCTGCGAAAGCTCTCGACTTCTGTCTTGATTCAGTATGCACAGCAGAATGACTAGAAAATGAGTTACACTCTTCTGACGTTCATGCAATCAGATATTTGTCGGAGACACATATTGGATGGACGGTATCACCCACAAAACTCTTAATACGACTCCCACACGTTTTGATCGGCAAGCACAATTAAGCTGTTATTGGAAGGTCGCCTTTTACACTGTCAAGAAACTTTTCATCCATAAATGATTAAATGGTGAACAGCAATATGCTGTAGAAAAGATGTCTTCCTTAGACCTCATACAAATATGTTTACCCTGCTAAGTGACGGTAATGTTCTCCAAGCCTTGCTTGATGCTGTGATCAGCTAGCAAATTGGTGATCAAGTAATTATAAAATCAATGGAACATATCAGTGTGACCGTGGAATATTTTTGAGTCCATAACGGGTAGAGTGGAAAAAATGCATCAAATCATCGAAGAAAGTTTATTCAAATCACGGAAAATAACAAATGAAAATCTTATGCATACAGTGCCAACCGAAAGAACAGACTCTGTCTAAAGTGCTGGTAACATTTTAAAATAAACCCTGTTGTATAGTGGGTTGGATTTCTTGTTTATAAACGAGGAAGCTGTCTACCTGTAAAATCCAGAATATGCATCTTGTTTGAGCGACCGACACTTCACTACAATATTTCATATTCTAGTGGTACTTACTACAAAGTTGGATACCTGTTCTAAGGCATAGTTTTATGGAAAACCGACAAAATTCTGTCCCATCTCATATGAGCTACAACTACTATAATTGCTGCAACAGAGTTACTTGAAAGACTGAACAGATTCTGCTAATTCGGGCAAGCAAACATATCTCAAAGCATATCACAAGTAAGAGAAGCTCGACAATTCCATCTTGTATAAACAAAAGATTAACCGAACTATTGTTGTAACAAAACGCCTTCTGTGAAACTCTCTGACCGTCCTTCGGAAACATAACCGTATATAAATCGAGTTGGCGCAATGCACTAAAGGCAGCAGCTCAGTCATCTCTTGTTACAAAAACCCATTCTGATACTGTTGCTGTACTGTCAGTGAGACAGACTGGAATCTGACAAGGCTGCAGTTTTGCGTGAACTCAAAAGGAATGCTTTGGGTTGTGTATACACTTTTGGAACAGGTTTTGGGAAACGTTTTCCGTTCTAGGGTCTAGGCATCAAACAGTTTTGCCACACTAGTATACAAAGCGAAATAGATGGTGTGAGCTGCCATCACTTATGTGATTTCTTGGATTAGAACCAGTGTTACCTTCACTGCTCTATTAAAAACTACGGTTCCACCTGCGTTATGGGTTTGTTTATTAGACGCGGTGGGACGTTCTGTAGTTCAGAACGAAAGGCTGTCACCTTTGAATTGCAGTTCCATAGAGGCGCTCCTTGAAATCGTGGCGGCATAATATTCAAAAGCATTTAACTGAACAGTCATACTCGAGAAACATCAAGTTATCTAGAAGCGGTAGGCCACTGATCTCCCCTAGCACGCCCTTGACCGTCAAATGAACTTCTTGGATATCCAGTCGTCTTGGCTTATCATTGAGCGTTCGTGGGAGTGGTGCGAACACCAACTTGTCATGAGTATAAAGTCTGCTCAAAGGCATGAGCGAAGTAAATCAAGTAGTGTACTTCACATCATAGCTGGAACGATGACTTGCGTTGAGTCATTGTCTGTGCTAATCACTTGGGGGTACGCTCGACATTACTTCGTCGTGAGTTTCCGTCCATGTTGCCAACATATAAATAATCTCAACTATAAATGAACTGGTAGATAACATGGGAGACAAAGTTGTCCGAGAAAGAACGATCGGGGCAGTGGCGATTAAATGATGCG
>LUCH01000485.1:186855-210610 GCA_013368495.1 Paragonimus heterotremus
ATGGACTAACAGATTTTATCGACTGTTATTTGCTTCATAACCGGTAAGTCAATGACATTCCATGTTCATTTATTTTGGTTGTTTCATAACTCTTTTATATCATACTAATCCCACCCACCGAAATCGCCGTGACACCCATGAACAAGAGTTAGATCACTCACTACCATTCTCATATACCCTTATTTCTAAGCGCTGTTACGGTACACCTAGTCTGTCTATCTATCGGAAAGTCACATAGAGAGAGCAGTACTTGCAATTCTCTTCATCTGTGCCCGTGGCTTACAAACATATTTGGGTGTGACCTCTTTTTCAGCGTACAAGGAAATTGTATGCTGTCCACCGTCTAAAATCTGATGGGGAGCTATTGAGGAGTGTTTTGCTTGCGAATGCGTATCCGATAACATTCGCTGAACTTCATTGCAACGAAAAGCTGGCCAACTCTCAATCACAATCAGCACCGAGGAAGCAGGATTTTGTCCACTGTCCTTACACAGGAAACCACAATATTACCAATGTAATTCGAAAATTGAAACCTGTCATTGATCACACTTATCCCACAAGGGAATTGTGTTTGTTATTTTTCACCCGCATCATTTAATCGCCACTGCCCCGATCGTTCTTTCTCGGGTAACTCTGTCCCTCATATTATCTGCCAGTTCATCTGTAGGTGATATGATTCATGCATTGGCAAAACGGACGGAAACTCACGACGCAGTAATGTGGAGCATATCCCCAAGTGATTAGCACAGACAATGACTCAACGCAAGTCAGCGTACCAACACTCAAACGGAAATCTAGCGTCTTCCATCGTGAAACACTTACTCCCATCATGTCATGTGTTTGGCATTACCACTTCGTTTATGGTGCTGTTATACAATCGCAACCCTGAAATGTTAACGACTTCCGATTCGTTATTAACCAAGCGTCACACGTCGGCCCTCTGTTGGATAAAGTTGATGACGTAATCAATTTCGTTGCCGTAACACTGAAACCGTTTGTCCAACCTGGATTGCACCCATGTGTCGTTCGTCCGTTTTGCTGTTTTGTCGCCATGAGTTAAATCTATATAGCCGAACGTTTTATATAATCGACTGATGTGAACAAACGAGAGGCTTGCATATCGCAATGTATGTCATCTTACCGTCTTGATCGAAAATATGTGTATGCTGAATCCAGCGCTCAATCTACGACTAATCTATATTGACTTTTGGTGTCGAACAAAACACTAGCAATGGATAATGCGGGGTTTCGGATAACCTGTTTCTAAATAGACTGGTAGCTGTTTGGTCACTCGAACGGTCAGGGTAAACTTATCATCATACATCACACATATCTGTTTGTACCTGTTCTCCAATTAGGTTTCGAATTTGTCATGTACGCTTTTGCCTATGCAGCATACTATATTCACTATAACAACATGTCCCAACATTGATAACCGTTTGTCCCACGTTTCAAGAGATAATATGAACTATAAGATTGACTATGCTTATTCGACCAATGTCGGACACCGAACCTGGCAAGTACATCCTAACAGGATAAATCAATTCAACTTTGTCAACAATGCTGTTAACGGTGTAACCAATACATTACCTTGTTCACTCTGTGGCACGTCCCTTGGCCATAAACACTTCAACAACAACTACCCAGATATTGTTAAACACTTCTAAACGATACAGCAAAGCAAATGACTATTCTGTGTTAGGCAGCACACAAACTACAGATTTCTACACATCTGTCTTATTTGTTGTTATCAAATATTGTGCTTATGTGATCGAGCGAAATAACAAAATATGATTGTTTTGAGGCATGTTACATTTTAACATTTGTAGACGATTTGGGTTAGTCATATAAATAAAATTTACTCTTCATCATAATGAGATTCGTGAGACTTCGATTAATGATAATCCACCCCTGGCGAATTTCATTCAGTACAAATAGTTCTCCTCGAGATAGTCTATTCATAAATTGTAGTGCTTACGATGGAATGTGAATCTCAATCAAATTGTTGTGACCTACACATGCGAAGGATGATAATTCTCATGATATCTTGCAAATACTGTTTAGTAGGATCTGCGGCAAAGCACAACGTTACATAACACAACAGTTGAGTTTCGTGTGTCACCACTGTCGTGTGAAGCAACCTTCAAGTGGACCTCTGAAATTGGTCGCACATGAAACTACACTTAAACACAAATATCGTTTATTCTTCTGTCGTGGATTTTATGTCATTTTTCATGGGGCCAGTATAAATCTGGACAGACGTCCGTGAGGTATCGATGAGATGACTTTTTTCTCCCGTGTGTGTCAGAAGGAAAAGAAGAGAACTTACCATCGAGGGATAATTTTGCATCCGGGATGAACTACACATTGAAAAGGCAGCGAAAGTGGATTCACTTGCAAGTCTCTTGCTTAGAGCCCACCTGTAGACAACAGGTCAATGATCATATCAGAGACTGAGAGATATGCTCATGCCGGAGTCAGAAACACGTTTATAATGAACGATCTAAATGATCGAGTTAGCGACTTAGTGGAAACTTGAAGAACGATCGCAGCCATCTATCCGCCGGAAATACAGGAGATCTGTTATGTTGTGAGAATCTACAGACTGCCACTAAATAACAATGTCAGATGAAATTTCCATTTCTCTAGATCTATCTATTCTGAGCAAGCCACCAATCCACATAGAGTTTACTCCGGTGAAAGTCTGCAGTTCTGTCCTTCCACATGATAGTTGTCAAATAGTTGTGAGCTTGCTTAGTTTAAGCGAACGTGGACACCATAATCCTTTACTTGATTGTATTGATTGGGATAAAGATGGTACAGTTGTGTCGGAGTCTCGCTCATTCTTCCAAATGGGTTCGCTGCATGTGCATGTTCAGCACCCACATGCTATAGAGTTCAGACGTTGATTGTTAGTAAGCAATTGCTGATTGACAATCATTTTATAAACATTTCGAAATAGTTGAAGCCCAAGGTCTGTTCGGTATGTATGATGGACGACTTGTAGTGGACTGATATTAACGCACTCAGAGGGTAAATCAGTTGATGTAAAATCATGGGATGTTGATTCCATATGAAGCGATGTTCAGTTTGTATGCTGTTTACGTAGCTGATTTGCACCTAGCGTTATGAGTACATCTTACTTGGTATACCGAATTAGTTTTCAACCAGTTGTACCAAGACGTAGAACTTATACATAAATTCAGGTCTACGTTCAGTTATTACGACGATGATCGAATGATTGGTCGACCCATGTTGCACATTGTGAGTATGGTTCAAAAGAAGTGATTCTAGGTTAACTCAAGCATCAGTTGTTTCATTAACATACTTGGGACATTTCCAACTTGTGTACTTCTGGAACACCCGTATTAAACATTGCCGTAGAATGTTGCCACAATGTTCTGAAGTAGGTCTGAGCATTTCAGCTTCACACTGACTGGATCTCACTGGCATGTTGAGAAACGGGCATTCCCGTATTACAGCAGATTTGACGTACTTATGTGACGAGATTCAAGCTGAAGAAACTCCGGGATATTCATGGACGCCTACATTCATCGAATAAAACTACTAGTCAGCGACGGTAATTGATCCCACATTTGCAGCAACTGATGGTTGCATTGTTCAGTCCTCTGTGGAGACATATGTCATCGATAGTTATTTCCACACCGATTTTCGTCAGAATGAATTTTTCATGATTTAAGCTGTTAGGCATGTATCAATCCTGGAAGACCTCTCCCAGAGATGAATCCGTTAATTGTATTCACCTCCAGACAGTGTAGAAATCAGACCAGTGGATCAGCATTTAACTGAAGTAGCCGGATTTTTCCGGTTTAATAGTATCACTTGAAATATGCCCAGCTGATACCTCCAAGCTTCGCTGGTTATTCGATCTGAGAATTTTCGTACACGATGTGAAATTTTGAGTAAATAAGACTGTACGTACTTCAACTTTTTTAATATGGCCAATCCACACTTCTTTTCGAAACTGAAGGTACCCCAGTTAATGACAGAGACGGATTCATTCTGGTGCCAATTAATTAGTGTAGGTTATTTTGTCTAATCTGTTCCACTAGTGTTTTCATTCATTGTGTCAATCCACATAGTTTTCATCATCGTAGAGGACCGTTTTCTATTCGCGTGTGCATAACAGATTTTATTTTGTTCCTACGTTTCCGGTTGACAGCAATTTGTTTGTAGTTCACGACTCTATGAATGGTTAGTGACAAGAGACTGATTCTCAGGAGTTCTATAGATCTACTTACGTGTAGTAAGCTATTTGAAATGGTTTCTACTAATCTGCTTTGAGTTTGAGGCCAACAAATTCTCTTTTAACTATTCCGTTTCTTGACTTATGTTCATTAGTAGACAAGCAGTATAAAAACTGTTAATATACAAGTACGATAAACTGAGCATCGCACCTGAACGTCAATTCTTCGAATTTACTGAACAACTAAATTCGACATGAAATCGCTGTATTGTTATTCAGAATTTAATAAATTCATTTAGTTGAATAGCTTCAGGATTTCTTTGGTATTTTATTTGTGATGTTTCACAGGTAGCGCAGAGTTTACATCTCGATGGAATATGTCTATTTTAGAAATAGTTAATCGCGCATTATTTCCTAGATCGTTCATGAAAATTTCAGCCAGAATGCATCTCAATGGACTATCCGTGGTTACACCCTCAATTTACCTTCAGCCTTTTAGTTGAGAGCAGAATTTGCACTTTCGATATATACAACTAATCTTTCGGGTATGTACTTTGGGAAGGAGTTATTTAATTCACGTTATTATTCTCATATATACTTAGAATAGATTCATGTAATGGTACTTTTTCAATAAAAAGCTTATAACCACCCTAAACATGTACTTCTTATGAATGTTGACATTCTCAAGTAGTTCAGCCAGCTGAAATTTATCCTTCGATGAATTTCTGCTTATTAACTGTTTCTTTGGTTCTAATATCTTAATAGACTACATTGGTAATGTCTGATATGAAGTCAGCGAAATGATGATGGACGTCGTTACATCATAATCGTGAGATAAGAGTACTAATCTAGACCGGGGCAAGGATACGTATGGCGGACGGACTTCAACAGAAGAGGAACTCGAGTACACGGCTTCTTTTCAAAACAGCCGACTGAAATATTTATGGGAATGCGACAGCTGCGATCCTTTCTGAGTGAAGTCTAAATTGTAAAAATCATTTCACTGTTTTCATTGATAACGAAGCCTTGAAGATTGCCTATAATCCTCATCCATCTATAATACGTTTGTTACACTGATGTGGCCGGTACCACGACAATGTAAACCATAGTTTAAAGTATGGTTTTTATGCAGACAGTTAATCTGGATACCGTGATTCTGGGAATAGGAGTGGTTATGTTTCCTTTTTAATTCATTCACTCTCCGTATCTCGTTCAGAGTTCATTTGTAGAACTGAAAGATAGTACCAATTGGTTTTGTCATCTTTTAAAAACGGTTGATAGTTAATAATAAAAACTCACACTTTTGGTGATTCTACAGGTAACAAGAAGAAATTTCGATCTTACCGTTTGAAAAAGTTCACATGAGTGATCGGACCGTTCTGTCCCCACCAGCATAATTTACCTTGTTTGGATTGTTTGTACCCAGGTCATCCCAATGAATGAGAGTAGAATCTTTATTTGATTGGTAGTTTGATAGTCATGGCTTGATGTTGATTTACAACGAGTTGTTAAAAAATTGTTGTATATTTTTTCAAATGGACAGTCTGGTCAGTTTCGGGTGGGCATACACTGTACTATAATCCACATATGAACACTTTTAATACTGAGAGAAACTGATTATATTTATTTCAGTATCTCAACAAGTACATCTTCCGTTACCATGTTGTTATGGAAACGTTCCGTCACGAAGCTTCCCATCATGCATGAGTTACTGGAAATGGCAGTCATGTCACCTACTAGGAGCTAAAAGGTTGTAAACCTGCACGGTATGGTCTTTATTCAAAACTACCTTGCGTCGTGTGCATCTCTTAAGGACACATTTAAATGACTCAGGAAAGTTTTAAGTAGTATTTCGATTACATCCGTATATTACCCTGCTTTTGATGGGCAAGATAGAACTATAGACACTTTTCTGCGATAATACCGGGCTTACCATGAATTTGTGAAGTTCGGCGAAGCCTTTCAAGAAACAAGTAATGAGGATAAACAGACTTGCGCAGGACACGGCGGAGGCTGTCTTTCATCGACGTAATTAAATTCGATCATCCAGGACACTGGTGTTGTGTTGTGTTGGTATTCTTGTGCTGCTTCGTTCATTTGGATGTGGGTTCAAAACCTCCTGATCATACCGACCAGCTTGCGTGCAATTCTTCCGCTTCCACTGAAGCGTGATTTTATTCCAATTTTCTTTTCATTATTTCATTGGAGAGGAAACATCACTGACGCTGAGATTTTCCTGCTTTTCATTTAAACTCTGGTAGATGTGTTGACTGTAGACAAATAATCCAACAGTTTTACGTGCTCGATTGCATCATTGACACCTTGGGATGTCATACCGCCGAGAATTCAGTTTCGTCATCCGTCTTTATGTTCTCACTATTGCACTGGACTCAGTGACCAGTTTGAGTTTGTTAAATGTACACTGTTGTACCTGAACCCAGAATTCTTAATTTAATTGACGGAACAATTAGCAATGTTCATTTGCGGCTAAACAACACTAACTAAAGGCAGATATTAACGCAGATACTAAAATAGTCAGGTAAGTTATGACAAATAGAGTTCTGGCTCTAATCAGGCTGAGGGAACACCGTTAATTAAACGACTGGGCAACACATGGTATGTTCAGTCAAACTAACCGAGTGAAACACGCTATACCACAAGGAATCAAAATGAACCACAATTTAGTTGAATAACATAATCGTTCAAAGGTAGCATTCCGTGGGAAAGTGATTTAATCTACACCTATTACAAGGCAACTTTTTTGCTAGTGATACGCTGGCATGAATTCTTAGTTTGATATCTAACGACTTCACAGGCTGCACAAAACGGCGCTGATCCAACTTTCGTGCTGTGATCAGTGGTCATCATGGAGGCGAAATGGAAGCATGCAATTCACGATCAGGTCAAGGCGCATGTGACTGTTATTGTCAGTGGAACTGTTATCGATGCTGATTGTGACTGTTGTGTGAACCGACCGATGCTCGCGAGAAGATAGTTATCCAGTGTCTAGCAGTTTAATTGCACGTACTCAAAGCAATGGTCGAGCCTTGGGATGGTTTTAACACACCGAACTTAAATCGAAGCACTAATGAGACGGGGTTGGACGGCTTTGTCAACTTTTGTTAAAGCTTGCCTGCATAGTTAATGTATTACAACGGAAGGGTCAAAGTTCAGCTTCAGCTTTTGACCTTGTTCTCCACAAGTATAGAGTGATACGATTAGCCCATTCCTGTGTACTCCTTTAGGTTGGAATTATCATACCGGTGCCCAGGTGTTGGCAAACACGAAAACAGTACAACCAGTAGACAGGTTTCGTAGAGACCTAAAACATATCAAACGGCAATATGGTAAGAGTTATAGATGATGTTAACTGGGAATTTAGTCGTTGGTCGATAGTAGCTTGCTAAAGGTTGTCAGACAAATGTGCTTCATTAGGCAATGTTCACAGGTAGGACAGACCCTATGGTGATGGATTAGATTAAGTAGGATTCTAGGATATAAAATTCAAACCTGAATGCCGTACGCTATCAGTGGAAGAACCGAGAGATGTATGAACTACCTTGAACCAAAGGAAAAATCGCGTTTTGGCCAGTAGGGAGTAGAGTGTAGGCTATGATGTTAGGTTAGCCCAAAGAGCCAAAGTCGGCCCTAAGTTCTACCTCATTGGTGTCCAGTTCGAAGCGTACACACCGAAGCAGGCGGATGTTTAAAATGAAAGCGGCCGAAGAACAGTGCTAGACCAAACAAAAACAAGTGTTCTGCCACATTTTCCATAAGGTCCTTAAGAAAGACGATGGTTTACATCCTACATTTGTTACCACTAGAAAAATTGCAACAGATATGGAGAAGATGGAAGTACATTTGTTGGCTATTTATTCCTAAGTCTTCTGGAGCTAATGAATCGCACATTAGCAGAATAAATCTGCTGAATAACGTAGTTGTCAAACCTCTAGTAACACAGTTCAACCAATAACTCAGTGAAGCCGTATTGTCCCATGATTTTAAGATAGTGGTGGTGTCTTTTTTTACAAAATTGGCAACAACGAAGAGGTTGTAACCTCCAGCCTCATGGGTTTCACGCCCATTGTTCCAAAGTTGATGGAAATAATACTGAGAAATGGAATAGCTGTAACTCGCACAAGCTTATGAGTACTTGTCAGTGTGGTGTTGCGAAGAATAGATTATTTCTATCAAATGTGTTATATTTCTGGGGGGAAATCATCAAAAGCGAATATAGCTGGAGGGGTTTCGAATTACTGCGTGAATTTTCACAAGGCTTAGTTAATCATCTTTTTTTCTCTTCGTTAAACTGCAAGTGCGTAATAAATCTGTTGAAGTCTGCTATTAGATAAACGAATTTTTAAGGGATCGTGTATCATCAGTTTCAGTTGGTAACGAAAGTTCGGAGAAAGCCCAGGTTGTTAGCTGGAAGCTTCCAAATTCAGTACGCCGACTATTTCTACTCCCGGTGTTCATAAATGCTGTTGCGGATGAACTGAAATGTTCCTTCTTCCTGTCCGTTGAGGATGCGAATATAGTAAGAAATCCTGATCATGGTGTCACACATGAAGACAACGATCAGTTGGTCAGTTGTATTAAGCATTAAGACACGTCATTAACTTTAAACACATGCTAGTAGCTGTTAAATAAAAGCGGGTAGGACCCACTGCGACAGTTGGGCAACCATAGTGACATTAAGTCAATAAAGGGAGTGAGTGAAATAAATGATTTGTGATATTGGTTAATCATAATTTCACAGCGATGTTTCAGGGGTGCGAAGAAGAATAGGCTGAACTTTCTTAAGTTGAGGAGGACCCTAATATCGTAGAAACCAGGTGTTTATTTTATTATACATGATATTCGTCAATCCACACTAGCATTATTGCGTGTAGGCATGGAATCGCAATTACAAAAATGGTGAAGGGTGTTGGAACGAACAAGCAAGCTAGCAGCCCAGATAGTAACGGTATGATAAAGCTGAATTATGTTCAAGGGGGTCGAGAAGGTACTTGGCTGAAACATTCAGGACAACGAACGGAATTTCCTGTCCTAAAAATCAGCAACTGTTTCGGTTAACTCGACATACAAGCTTATCAGGGCACCATTGCAAGCTGATGTAACCTGGAGATGAAACATGCCTACATGGAACTTTTTCTGTCAGTGGATCATGGATCGTGTAGTCAGCAGCATTACGATTGCTGCGTGTAAAAGAACACCAGACGGCATTTGTAAACATGTGTTTAAAGAGTTTGGAGAAGATACTCTTTTGATGCCTAAGCTCTGGTTTGGGTGGGGATTTGTTTGAAGGAACCTACGTGACCAAGTATAGTTGATGTACTTTTGGTGATCTGTGGGTGTTTGCTGCTATGACCTGGATGTTATGTTGCGTATGTATGCTCACATATGTATGTCGTACGAGTATGTCATCACACTGTTTGAAGGCACACGTAAGTGCAGATTTCGACATATCACGGCTGTCTTGACTGGGAATGTTGGCTGTTTGGTCCGGCAGCTACAGCCCCAACCACCGTCAACTTGCGTCATACTAGACAGATGTTGATACCCTAAGAAAAATATCTACCACAGATCAGGACATAGTGATGACTATCGGTGGTATATAGCTGGGGTACAGCTGTTACCAGTTCGCATTTGTTCTTGTGCTTCAGGTCAGCGGTCACGGCTGGGATAACACTGTGTTCGAAATCAATCACTCCACCTGGCCCCTGCAACCATGGTCATCTTTTGGTGTGCTGAAAAACATCGGTCAGGTTTCTCAAACAACATGACTATTAAATGTCGGAAAAACGGTAAGCTTGCACAAAAGATAGAACTGAATTAAATTTAAACATGCATTCAAGACACAGCTGACCCGATTGAAGGCCTGTAAGCCCGTTGAGGACTTTTAGGGATTTCGCTTTGTGCTTACCCACCTTTACATTCAGGAGGTATCGGTCAATGGACATGGGAATGTTTATGCCGTATGCATAAGTGTAAAGTCGTGTTTGGTTGCAGAGTCTAGGATATATCGAGAAGATACACATGTGGGCTAGTATAGAGTCCGTTTAGGTGTTGTTTTGAATTTTGATGCTGGTTAGGTGTATATGTGCTTATAGAACTACACGTCTGTGTGTGTCTGTATTTCAGCTGTTTGTGTATGGATCCGCTTGATGCACTAGCACGCGCTGGACAGAACTGACTTCTGTCACAACAATATTTCCTCCTTCCGGTGACCTGCACGCCTAGAATTCCCTAACAACACATCAAAGCAGTTTGGAATTCATGGTGAAAATACAAGTGAATTTGCAGGTACCCATCCTACATGCAAACAAACTTCAATGAATGCAAGTTCAGGCACTAAGAGGGCGAATGTGGACGAACCCTGAACACGACCAAAAGCAGCGCAAACACTAGTTTTCATCGCGTGTTAACATAATCTTGCCAAGAAAACAAAAATCGCTGATCGAGTAGTGGGCGTCTACAACCACCACAGGTTTACTTGACTGCGCCACACCCTAGTCCACGTTCTCCAGTAGGCATGCGCGATTTCACCGAAGTGGTTACCTCAAAACGTGGTCCAACAGACACTAAGGCTCTACAAGCAGAAATCGCAGTTTTGCGACATCGTTTGAGCGAATTTTCCTAAAAACACTTCATCGGATTTTTTACGTGGTGTGTCACCCAGAAGACACATGCCGAGGTTAAAAACTGACTATGGATGGTACCACGAACGTTTTTGTAACCGATCCAAACGGTGCACAAACCCTGCACCTACGCAACATCAAGGCGATGCAAACTCGGCAACCTACCTCTAACGGCCAACAATGCTGTCGGCGCTGATTCTGACTGTCGCCTTACCTATGTACCGAATGTAGAAACCGGACACAGCTTCCCGATTAATGCGTGGGTCAGGTTGGCGTGTTTTGGCCCATAAAATACGAGGTATCAAACATCTGCAGCAAACAACTCCGTGCTGCAAATGGCACTCCTCTGACCACATATGCGCAGCGGTAATCAACCCTTAATTTGAGCCTTCGGTGGACATTCCGCTGGGTGTTAATAATTGCCGAGTTACTTTTTGCCATGATCAGCACCGACTTTCTCCGGCATTTCGACCTTTTGATCGACAAGTGACGCGGGCTGTTAATCGTTTCCAGCACGAGACTAAGCATGCCCGGCAGGCACTTAACGGTTGTGACCATAACACTCATGTATGCTCACCCTGCCATCCCAAGGCAACTGTGGGTCTCTTCACTGAGTTCCGACAGCTCGTTTGCACTTCGACCGACATCCCAACAGTGACCTCTAGTGTTACACATCACATCTGTACTAAGAGAGCCCTGACTCAGCACACCCTTGCCTGTTGGCTCGCGACAAACTCAAACTCACCAGGGTATAATTCAAGCACATGCTCCAACTCGGAACAATACGCTCTTCCGAGAGTCCATGGGTCTCACTGGTGCGTGTGTTCTCTAAGACTTCAGGTGATTGGTGCCGATGCGATGATTACTATGGAATCAATGAAACAACCATCCCTAACATGCATTTAATCCCACACATGCAGGATTGAACGACTTGCTCATATGAAAAAAACACATTCAGCAAAATAGATTTGGTACGCGCTTATCAGTGGATCCCGGTTGCCAAAAAAGATATACCAAAAACCGCAGTTATGATTTCCTTTGGCTTTTTCGAATTTCTTCGAATGCCATTCAGTTTGTTCAATGCAGCTCAAACTTTTGACGACCCATTCATTCAATGACTCGCGGGTTTTACTTTGTCTACCCAATCTGGATGATAATCTGTTTGTTAGTTATTCACAGGAAAATCACCTTACGCATTTTGATCTAACATGGCATCAGGATTAACTCCATCAGTTGCGAACTAGGTAAGACCACAATAGAGTTTCTAGGTCACAATATCTCAGAAAGTGGAATCGCCGCACTCACGGATAAGGTGAAAGCGATCCGTGAATATCCCGAACCGATTTCCTTCATGCAGCTCCGTCGTTCTAGTGATCTGGTCACCTACTACCGACGTCTCATACTTCGCTGTGCGCACATAATGCAGCCAACGACCGATCTCTTCTGTGGAGTTGAATACAAATTCCTGTTCACAGAGACTGCATATACCGCGTTCATTGAGCTCAACTAAGCCAACTTGCTCATCCTGTTCCGAACGCCCCACTGTCAATCGTAACTGACGCTTCTGGTACAGCTGTTATTGCTGTGTTACAGCAGTTTGTTGCCAAGCGGTGACAACCTTTAGCTTTTTTTCAAACGTTTGCAATTCGTGGAATCCCGCTCCAGCACGCTTGTAGAGTGCTACTAAACATCTGTTTAGGTATCCGTCACTTCTGTCATTCGGTAGAAGACAAAACCTTTGTGGTTTACGCTGATCACAAACCGTTAATCTACTATTTAAACGCCTCACCCGATAACCAATCCTCATGAGGAGTTAAGCAACTGGACTATATCTCTCAGTTTGCGACTGATATACGACATATCTGAGGTACTGAAAACACTATCATGGACGCCCATTCACACGTTCAAAATCTCAGCGAACCTGCCGACAATGGCATTGACTTGGCATCCATGGCTAACGCGCAAGCCACTGATCTCGAGATCGAGCACCTTCGTCAAAAAAGCTCTCTTATGATCCAATATGTACGTCTAGTATCTTCGGAGAGAACGATCCTCTGCGACGCTTCCTATGGCACAGCTTGCTCCGTAGCGCTTAAATCTTTCCGCTGCTCGGTGTTGAATACACTGTACAATTTGTCTCATTCTGGCGTACGCGCTCCAGTTAAGCTTGTCAATGAACTTTTCATGCGGGGTAGGGTGAACCACAAAGTCCTCACTTGAAGTCGTTCTGTTCCCCGAAGTCACTGTTACAAAGTCCACCGTCATACAAAGAGCCCCCTTGGCTCTTTCCCTTTGCCAGACGCACGTTTTCACCATGTGCACGTCAGACTTGTGGGCCCCTTACCACCTTCAGATGGCTCTATCTATTTGTTGAATTGTGTTGATCGCTTCACAAGGTGGCCTGCAGGCAAATCGCTACCGAACTGCTCTTCAGAAACGGTAGTCAGCGTCTTCTCCGGACGTTGGGTGACACAGTCCGGTTGTACAGGAGTGGTGACCACAGATCGTGGGTCACAATTGGAATAACATTTTGTGGCCCTCTTAAATGCTTTAGGATGCAAGCACATTTGCGATACGGCTTAGAATCCGGCAGCAAATGAGATGGTTTAACGTTTTCGTCGTCAACTGAAAACCGCCCTAAGTGCAGATACCGATCCTTCGTGGGAAGACGCATTTTGGGCTAAATCCTGTCTGGATTACCAGCCAGGTAAGATCCGCCATCACTGTGTCTGATCGCCTGGCAATTTCTCCACAACGAATCCTCGTTTCTGACAAATCCATTTCGATATTGTTGGTCCACTGCCACCACCTGATTGATAGACTTTCCCGCTCACTTGTGTCGATCGGCTCATCTGTTGACCGGTGGCTATCCCAATACCAGATACCACTAATGAGAATATTGTCGGAACTTTCCTCTTCCCCCGGGGTAACTAATTTTGGTGTACCTTCTGTGGTTACCACAGATAGAGGCGTGCAATTCCAGTGCCACCTCTTCCGTGATTTGACGTGTATGCTTGATTGTGAACATATCGAAACGACTACATATCAATTCTCTTCGAATGGCTTAGTGAAGCATTTCCGCCAACAACTGAAGAAATCAGTCATTGCCAAGTCTTCACAACATAAGTGAACGTAATGTTTTTCGCTTAAACAGTTCAGTAGCCGATCAACCTTAAATGAAATCTCGGGATCACTGCAGCAGAACTAATGTATGGATCGATCTTGCGATTACCCGGTGGATTTTTCCAAGAGTTACCTCATCCATTTGGCCTCATAATTTACGCTCAAGACCTTCGGAAGCACATGGAGAATCTTCGTCCAATCCCCACGTTGAAACCTGCATGGCTCAGTCGTATTTCCCGTTATTTATGTACACGGGCATATGTGTTTATTTGATGTGATTTGGTAAGACGATCACTACAACCTTCCTACTGCGGAATATTCAGAGTGATAACACGCGAGGATAAGTATTTTACCATTGATCGTGTTGGAAAGTGTGATACTGTCATTATTGACCGTCTGTAGGTAGCCCATATGAACAACGACTTTACACAATCATCAGACAAGTCGTCACACCAGGTTACAATTCTTCCCCTTGTTATCCTTCAGGTAGTCCCTGAAATCCCAGCCAATACACCACCGCACATCCAACTGCCATTCGCAGATATCAACTCTTCCTCGTCACATTTAACCACACGTACAGGCAGACACATTAGTTTGCCTGCCTGTTTTCGTTAGATTGCTTCAGTGTTACTTACTTTGCGTTCTGTTCGAACGTCAGCGCTTGCTTTAGACACCGTAGGAGAGAAATGTTGTGGTGTTTTCATTGTTTTATACTTCATTCTGCTAACCTCGCGTAACTGACCCACCAGATCACTCTGTACATTTTTTTTCGACTTGATAAAAAATGGACACAACACTTTCGAATAAAACTTTGCCACGCGCACTTGTCAGTTCTTCCCTCAAAACCGATGACTGGCAGTTAACTAAAACACTCCGTTGGTGGGTTACTTTTCAGCGCTAGCGCTTCGCGTCATCAACTGTGCATGAAACATTTCGAATGTTTCCCAATATTATTGATGAGTTTCCAATATTATCGGAGGTTTTGTGAACATTGATCGTCATTGGTGAGCCCAGTACCTGACTTCACTCGTTATTTTTTGTAGAGGTTTATTGTAGTTCAGTCATTTTCCTTCACAACCAACGTGCCTTTTAATAGGTGGTTCTCGTATCCCCTCAATTACATTTCGCTTTCTCACCAGGGGTAGTCGCTGTTAAATATCAACAGAAAATATATCCTGCTTTTTAAACTTTATTTTCGAAACATGTGAAGGTTGGATTATCATCGCCCGAATCTCCTGTGGTGAAGTTAATATAGGTCTGCTGCCCACCGGATCATTCGTATCAGTTTAGTTCCTCGCTCTGGCAATCATGGTTGACCTACCAGGCAGATGCTTCGATTTAGGCGCGCCATACCTTGTCTTTTAAACCCCCTAAAGATGGTAATTTTGCACCATCAGCTACCTCTTGTCTGAAAAGATCCTTCGACGACCAAACTATTGTATTGTGGGGACATCCGAAAACTAATCATTTCAAACTGCTTTGGTACGAGTGTCAAGTTTATCAGTTTTCGTGCCGCAATAACAAACTCACCGTAGTGGCAGTGGGTTTGTATACTGCAAACGTCCCACTGAATACCATCATCTAATACCCCTAGCGCAAAATTCACGTTTCTACAGCGATAGGAGATCAATCACAGTGCGTTGGCCTCCCATCACTGAAAGCGATAGTAAATGGTTGTAGTGAAAAGTTCTTGGAAAGGTAGTGTACTAAGCCCAGCGTTTGAAAAGTTACCGCTTTGTAAGAGACTTTGCGTATTAAGTAAAATCAACCTTAATGCTTTTTTATGCGTATTCATAATCTAAAGGCACATGCAATCAATATATGGGAACTATCCTGAGAGCAAAAGATGAACCACCCATAGAATAATCGAGAAACGCAAACCTCTCTTTTAATTTTATTTTCCGGTGGATCACAGAAGGGACGATGTGGTCATGAGCCTACCAGAATTAGTGCCGTCATAATTCTTCGATAAAAAGGAGACGATACAACCCACTAAGGAAGACGTTGACGAGTCCACAGGATAGCTTTAACTTCCAAAGTTTTAGCAGACAGTGCCATCCAACCGGGTATAGTTAACGCACTGGCAAAACTTTTACAGTATCTCCATGATACTTCTTCACGAATTCCAGGTGAGCGGTAGGTAGTCACTTTGGCCTTTGTGAGAGGTTCGAAAGAAAAGAAAATAAGTGCAGAGTAGAGCCTCACCAGTATTGTTGGAAAGTACCTAGAAAGACCAATCAGGGACAAGATTTCTCCGTACCTTGTTGAACACCTCTTTCTTACTTCTGCACGACAGAAAGGGGACTCTCGAATGTTTACTCTCGCATACTTTGTGGAGAAGGTCAAAAGAAAATTAGACAAAGGCAGGAAGGTTGGGATGTATTACCTGCATTTCAACAAAACCTTATGTTTGGAGATCTGTCATTAACTCATACAAAAGTGAGTGCAGTTCTTTAATCCCTAACTGGGTACAAGATTTCTTGCGTGGTGGAGCTTTCAAAGTAAATTTTGGGAACGGAATCTCTGAGTGGTATCCCTCAGGTGTCCCTCTTGAGTTCTATTCTTCCGTTGATTTTCGGTTATGATTTTTTGATAAGGCTTAGTAATCCACTATTTGAATTTGAAGATGATGTTAAGGTAACAGGATCAATTAATTGAACCGAATTACCATAAGATCTCAAGACAGCAGCAGATTGGTTTCTTTAGTAAGATCACCCACTAAATGCTTCTAACGAATGACCACGTAGTCTTACTATTCTGCTGCCTTGTTATCAAGTATAGAGACGGTGATCGAACTCATGTGCCTAACAATTAAAAGACGCTTTATGAAGAGGTAAAATCGGTAGAAATTTGTGAACAGTTTCCGATGATGTGCGATAAATCTAGCGAAACATAAATATGAATGCACTACAGTCATTGTTACGAGAAGACCATCTTCAAACAATGCACAGATAAATGATGGTCACCAAATTTAAAACAGGACTTGGTTGGTGGCTCTATAGTACAACTGGTTGAACAATAATATGTGCAGAACAATTCGCCGACAGCTCAACTGCGACGGTCATTATTAACAGTAAAACTGTACTGTTGGTGCACAAGTCGACTGCATGAAGTTAGACAAATATTATACAATGAATGTAAAAAGTTACCACGAAAGTTTATTTGATAAGTCAAACAGAGAAGCAAAAGCTCTCCTGAGATGTTTGCCTGATAGAAACGTATAGACTACACAAGTCAAGTAAAATGTTAAGGCATAAGAAACAACAAATTCGTCGATCGTTTGATACACAGTCTGCCAAAATTCCCCCTGAATTTTTACGGCTTATGGATGTTATTGGCGTAATCTAGTTTTAGTACCGTTAGCTTTTTTAATACTTTAAATACTTTTCCGCTCAATCGAATTCAACATAGATGGCTGCTTTTCATTAGACAAGCTTTTGCAAATGAAAGACGTCCTCCTTGCTTTTCATCTCAGTCTCTGAGTTAACCGGCGCCAAA
The DNA here is from genome assembly GCA_013368495.1 of Paragonimus heterotremus. Taxonomy (NCBI): domain Eukaryota; kingdom Metazoa; phylum Platyhelminthes; class Trematoda; order Plagiorchiida; family Troglotrematidae; genus Paragonimus; species Paragonimus heterotremus. The sequence continues at coordinate 204,325 of LUCH01000485.1, forward strand.
CGTGACGCCGATAAAAGCTGTTCTCCATATCATCCACTTCGACATGGCCGAGACTCCTAGCAGCCCCTCCGAACATCAGCGTTCAATGGCCCACGTTCAAACAATGACAACCGAACTGTACGAGATGCTCAGCCATTGATTTCTTTTACTGTTTTGAGCTTTTCTTTCAGAATGCCATCCAAAACCATAGACGGCTCACAGTTTGCATTAAAATTCGCCATTTACTTTTAGCGCAAACAGTACGGAATATTCCGTCTGAACCGGAATCAGCTGAAGTTGTGTGTCATCATGGTGATGATCTCCGATCATCTCGAAGAATTGTCCTCGATAACCTACTTACTCAAATGTGTCGCATATCCCATTTAGATGATGGATCTGTCCGTCGTGGACATATCGATCAGACTGTCCATAATTTACCTGTTTCTAACCCTGTAGTGCCTATTATTGATACTGATGTTTCTGAGTCTATCCCAGGTTCAAACCCCTCGGCTGAAAATGCTGTTGACAACCAAGTACCACAGTTGCCATTGTCTGAACCTCTCACAAACGAAAAACGCAAAACTTATAACATTCTTTTCTCTCAATTAAACTGTGGTGGATGTGGTGGTTTTTACTAAACCTATTTATCATCGCTGTTGTTTTACTACACTATTGACAACAAGCGCTCGAGAGATAACTAGCTGATTTTATCAGTTCGAGTGTTGTTACTACTGAGTCGAAACTAACTCTGGGGTTGAGCTAAGTCAGTTACTTCACTCCTGCATCTCTAGAACCATCACACTACCCTTTCCAGCATTTTCCCAGAACGACGCTGGTTGCTGGCATCCAAAAACCTGGGTCATTTTCTGGTGTTACTATGCTCTGGCTAAACTGAAACGAAACGCTGCTCATGTGCTGTGCTAACTGCATGTGGACTGCCCTATGTTTCAACTACGTAAGTGTGCAAAAATTTCTTCCACCATTTGTCTGACCCCTTTTCACTTTGAATATACCAAAATACTTTAAACCAAAGTGAGAGAAGTGATGTCAACTAGGCTGTGTTCTTACGAAAGACAACGGGATCACTAACTACGGCATTCCGGTCTCTGTAAAACATACCGGTCCACGACGTTTTTACCAGCCGCGGTAACTTGTTAAACTCAAAACTGTCGACAGATTGATGCAAGCACATGAAAATTCCATTTGAAGTCTCGTCAAATGGAAGTGTCGGATAACGATATCTCCCATGTAGTGTTTTCTAGAATATACGATAGGACACCGAAGTAGACAATCCGCTGCTTATCCGGAGTAGGTCATCAATTATGACAAGAAGTTTATACAGGCGGCGTTCTTTGAATGCCTCTCTATCCGCACGAACACACGAGTTAGACGAGATTTGTATTTTACGATAAAAGCTTCCGGTCGTACTAGCTGCACAATGTCTGCTTTGGCTGGTTGTAACTGAATAATTTTTGAACGGCCTACCTTCATTGCGCCCTTTTGGTAATTAATATTGTTGTGAGCATGGCCGACATGCTTTCTACTTTTTGCATATACAATTGTTTGACTATTTCACCGTCTTCCACAATTAACACACAATTCACTATTATCCGTTCTGCGTTGTCTCGTCTTGTTGGGTTCTGCAATTTCTGTGTTAGACCGTTATTCTATTCAGTTCACCTCAACTCATCACATTCTGAGGTCGCGCTTCGGATCTATCTATGGTGAAATGAACCGATTACAGATTAACTTTAATTCCTGTGAAGCGGAAATGTGCTTAGAGAGTTTTGACATTTAGTCTTTCGAAAAAATCTTATTAGAATGAGAAAAAGAAGGTTATTTTTTCTACACTTATAATGTTGTTGAAAATTTATTTCCCGTGCCATCAATCACTATGTTCCATCCGCGACATTTCAAACTCGTAAGTCTTTTGACAGCTGCAAAAGCCAAACCCAATGTATTACGTTGGTCAAAGTCTCACCCTGTTCATGATTTAGTCCTATACTTGCAAACACAAGCGATTAAACGTGAATACGGTATCCAATTAGAGGGTTAGCTACGGGATCAACTGGTTTTTAGTAGTAAATTGCCACAGTTATATCAAAAACCGAGAATCACGTACTGATTTCTGCTCGTGAGCCTCATTCGTTCATTTGTTCGAAGGGAATAATTCCAAATCAGTACTACAAGAAATTGGGAAATGCCCACCTTGTGGACGCAGTCATTCTCGGTATTCTTGTCTACCGAGACAGATAAAGTGCCTCAGCTTTGGCAAAGTGGGTCATATCAAATCCCTGTGTACACCCAAACGTCTATCACTTTAGGAGGAAGTCTACCTCTAACTTACAGCCACTGACTGAAGGCACTTTATTTATTTGTTTCGCCCTGAAATACTTTTTATGTTTTGAAAAGTGTCTGCTTCTGGCAAAAGTCCCAATGTTATTGCTGATGACGATGGTGCTGAGTCAATGATCTCGTATTCAGAACTAACCGTATTTCATCCTGATGTTGTTCTTCTACCTACATAAGCTAACGTTCATGGTATTATTGGTTATTAATTGCTTCTTGCAAACTATTGTATCGTATGAGTGAAGTTGCCTGATGTTAGCCTTATCAACTGTCAGTCTGTAGTATCAAGCCCAGGTCCTTCTATTCTTGGACTTGAAATTTTACACTTACTAAATTCTTGTATTTCTCTGTTAAATTTAGCAAATAATGCTGAATTTAGACAACCTATACTCGACTGTTTCAAGGCCACAGGAGGAACGTGATTGCCGAAGGGGAAACTTGAGTCTTCAAGAGATCTTGTCTTTCTTAAAAGAGGGATCGTTGCATTTGGTTCGAAAGAACGTATGTGCAAAAGAATTGCAGTCTATCTGTGACAGAAGAGTGGAAGCGCCAGTTAAATCATGAAACTGGGTGACTGCGGTAGTAAAGCCGCTGAAAGTGAGTAGAATTATTTTGACAATTTGTGACGAATACACGTTGACGCTGAACACACGCCTATTGCAACGTACATGCACGACATGGAAACCCGAGGAGGCACTGTATCGCTTGTCAACTTCAAAATCCTTTTAAAAACCTATTTGAAAAATGCTTATGTGCAGTAACTACAATCGTAACTGAACCCGGTGTTGTTGTTTAGCTTCATAAATAGTCGCGCTGCACATAATACGGCTAACATTAAGATTTCGTCGGTTCACACGCTGTCATCGATACGGCACAGAAACTAGCTCTGAGTTTGATCCAAGTACATGTGCAATTACTACTGTACATTCCTAATTGGTATATCTGGCGTCGCGGTCAGTATACTTCTTACGATGGATTTTTGCACCGTGGAAAGACAGAAGTTTCACTCAGGTTCACAGGATATCAAGAACTACTTGGAACGTTTTGAATTTTTGTGCATTTTCTGCAAAAGACCTAAGAGAAAAAGAGAAAACGCCACATTTTCTCATGGTCATTTGTAAGGGTGCACACGTTTTGATTAAAAATCTGGCGTTTCCCGATTTTCCTCTTTCACTTCCTCATGCTCCTTTGAAGCGTCTGCTGCCCAAACGTGTTCAACCTGACAGCCTTGAAGCTGAGAAAAGAGCTGAGTTTTGTTCATTAATGGGAGAAGAAAATCAGGATATTCGTGTGATTATGCCTTAAATTCAAACTCGAGTTGCAAGGTGTAATTTTTGTGAACAACCGCAGATTCAATCGGGAGATCAATTAGTTGCAGAAATCAATATCCTTGGTCACAAACGAAAGCAACGGCCACTGAATGGGACATCCTTTCAGTCTGACAGATCTCCTTTTGAGCAATTTCAAAATGTCAGGGCCGCATTGCACGAAGAACCAGCTGCGAAATATAATGCTACAAACAACGGGATGCAGGTGTACCGACAGTAGCAGCAGTCTGGAAAAGTGGCTCAGCAGAAAGATGCAACAGTTGGACCACGTTACTTCAATTTGAACTCAGCTCTACGTTAGAAAAGCTGAAGCTCATGTGGTCATAATGCATCGAAAAGTTGTCCAACAGAGTACCATGTATATTGATTCACTCGCCTGTCCCCACGCCACACGTGCCCTTGCGCCTGTGAGCCAGAATTCCAGACCACAACAAAGCGGCGGTTACCGTTCACACGTCAAATGCACTTCTGCCTGGTTTGTGTATTTATGACTGACGCCATCTGTCGTAGGTTTTTGCCCACTATTACCCGACTGTTCGTCCGATCTCCCTTGTTGTTCGCCATCTACCCGTTGTGTGCTTTTCGAGATACCATGTTCAGGCGCTCTACCGAGTTGGTCTCCCACTGCAATAAGCATTCTCGGATTGCATTTCGGTACCACAATTTCATATACCATAATCGTTTTGACATAGACCACATTCTTACCGTCTGCCCTAGTTCGGAGACGTGCTAACCCCAGATTTGTCATAAGAACGAAGTCTTTCATCTTACCTTCAATCCGTTGAGCTCACGTCAATTTCGATTAGTTACGTTGATTGCATACACAATATAACACAATCATTTAGCGGTAACGGTTGTCCCGAACAACCCATCAATGATGACACCGATATTGCTGAATTTTTATTTCCGTTGATTGTGTGGTGAGATCACCTTCGACGTCCATGAAATCCTAAAACTCCCTGTGACGTGAGAGTTGCCTTGTCAGTACCACCGCGTCAGTTCACATTACCTCGTGAATGTAAAGTTACTACAAACCACTAACATCAAGGTTAATGTGTCGGCGTGAGTATTGCAGTTTTGCTTATAGCTGTATAAAGAATCTGCGCCATCTCCACCGTTGTAGGCTGCATCCACTAGGATAACAGTGTCTTAGCTACTACCGTTGGGAACGCCGCCCAACTAGACTGACACTTGTTTGAATCCTGAAGGTCAACTGGAATTTCCGTTGACATACGTCCTCTGTGGCAGCTACCGCGCGGTTGTGCTGAAGGTTCTCTCACGTCCATTTCCCTAGCGCCCCTATTCTTTACGTTGAAGCCCGCTTGTGTACGGTGAGTAAATAAAATAAAGTTTGTTTGCGGATTCACTGTTTTCTCACTGAGACTTCCGATCCGTGTTAATATAAGGCTGGGGAAAGCTTGGGTGTGTGAACCTCCGAGCTAGCATCGCGAAAATTGTGTGAAGCTACTCAAACCACCGGCTGTCCTGAATAAGGTATTAATGAACAGGCCTTACCTATTTTTTACAAATGCAAACTTTCACCCACAAATGCACAGTCCGTTACATAAACATGTCCATCTGTTGTTATCAATTCTGGACCATCTGTTATTGGCCCTGAGTGGATGAAGATTTTGGGACAATTTTCGTGTCTTCGGAGACTAAAAAGTTTGTTTCTTGGTCCGCTTCGGATCTCAATTCGCTTTCTGAATAAGTAACTGTAATGGAGCTAGTGCAGACAAAAATTCCCAGGCATCTTGAGAAGAAGCAGTGTCTTCACTGCAATGACCAAAACTTTCATTTAACTTACCGCATGTGTGGTAGTTGTAATTCGTAGTTGAACATTGTGTTGTTGTTTGACTGCAAGACTAATTGCGTCGTAAACGGATAAAACTACAACCCCGCGGGCTTAGTCATTTTGTTGTTGCTACAGCTCAAAAACCAGTGTAGGTACCATATTTTTTCTTACTAACTACGTTGAACTTACGATTGTCACTTGTAATCTCTCTGTTTCAAACTTTTGTATGCACCCAAACGTTTGTCTGAACGAGTCGAAACTTCGATAATTACCCCGCGCACTCAAACGTACGTCTGACGCTGCACACTCCCTTGCAGTTTCACTATGTTACCGTTTAGTCTTGGTATTCGCTCGTTCTCACGTCGACTTCGTGTGTCGACAATATTCTCCCTGTTTACACGTTACATTATGCTCAACCGACCGCCTTCGGTTCGATTGAGCCTACATTGACTCTGGGTCTGAATTAACTGCACCTGTTAGGATTATTACGTTTTTCAAACTACTACACTATCTTCGAGTGCCACTGGATGAGGTGCTTGACAGTCTGAAGCTCTTTAATACGCCATTCCTATTTTACCGGCAAAATTATCTGCCTTTTCGTTTGAATATTTCGCCAGCCCTACTCCAAAATGACAGTACAAGCACTGAAGACCAGGATGGTGTTGAAACTTGTTGAGGTGATGCTACTGCTCATGCCCTCTGTGAAACCCAATTTCACACTTGACGTTACTTTACTAACATGTTTGCAGTAGTATACCTTTATTTTCTAATTTAACGTGAATCGGCTGTATGCAACACTTGCTCTTGTAGAGTTTTCATTATTTTTATTTCATTT
>LUCH01000486.1:0-26321 GCA_013368495.1 Paragonimus heterotremus
GTCATTAGATGAAGGAATTCGCTGTGCCCGATCATGCACAGTTGAGCGTGTTCCGGTGCGCATGTTACCGTACACACAACATTCCTAAATGTGCCGCACTTCGTGATGTCTCATTTATTACGTTTGATTTTTGCACAACGTCAAATTTCTTCAAATAACTGTAATGCGCTGAAGTCAAGTTTGCATTTACATAGACGTTTTCCCAAACCTGTCTTTGGTCAAATGGCACATAATTTAAGACAGCACTCCCGAGTGGGTCAACAATAACAGAGCTTTGCTACCCACCGTCGCATTATGAAATCTCCAGCCGTTTCCCAGTTATTCAGTCTAACAGTTCACTTCACTCGAATTGGAAATGCCACACTCTTTCAGCACATGTGTACACTTGTTACATTCACTCTATCACATACTACTTGAGACAGACACGTAACTTTAATTATTTGGATCCGTTCGAATGGGTGTTTATGTGTTTATTGTTTTTGATAATATGCTAAACAAGCGGTTTTCTTTCAACCAGCCCTGTGTTTGTTTGTTACAAAACCTCAGCATGAATTTGCAAGTGTTGCTAGTATGTTTGGATGGTATGTTGTTTGATCGCATTCCCACAAAAGTATATGCCCATAGCTACCTCATAAATCTGTCTATTGGCCACGTCTTAGAAAACGAAGCTGCTATTTTTTGATACAGGGCAGTAGTAATTGTTCCAATTTGTTTTCAGGAACTCCAACTCCTAGATGGTACGCCCTCATCTATACAAACTGTATTTTGCTACATTCGTCTGGAGGAACGTTCGCAAACAGCGAATGCACATCCAATGAACATACACATCTATCCCAAATAATCATTGTTTCAAGTAGGCTAGCAAGTTCGAAACTATCTTTCAAACAGAACTGAGTAATTCTGTCTCGACTGAGTTTCAGAAGTTTCGCGGGTCATTTGTCTACTTTGTGTTGTGGTGAGTTAGACATAGATGAAATTGTTCTGAGTGTAAATCCAGGTTCATGATGTTTCGGGAATTCGTGTATCTATGGAACCTGGGTTCCAGTTGACTTTCAAGATTTAATGGTTGCTTCATTGATGGAGTGGCCTTCAAGCCATAGTTGCAGTTTTCTGTTGATAATCTGCTCGACGTCTACCGGATTGTCTGACCTTTCTTCCTTTTTGAATATCAGAGAATCCTTCAGAATATTTTGCATCATACTGATGTAGTCAACTCTGTTCATCAAAACTATTCGTGATCCTTTGTCTGGTTGGAGCATAATCAATTCGTTGTTACTCCCAAGCGATCTAATTGCGCGGGTATGCTGATTTGTGGGAAGACACTTTTGCCGACTAAACATAGTTTGAAATCGGTGTTCCAAGACAAAAAGCTTCGCTTTTAGCCAACTCCTATTGTTGTTGCCTCGTGAAAAGCCGGCAACTCCGTGTTCCTATTGCACGGCAGTTTAGTGAATGCGTTCAATGAATTTTTATGGCAAAAATTGAGCAACAAGTGGCAGAGCAGTTATCCTCATTGCAGCTATACACACGATACGTTGATGATATTTTCATCATAGCAGGCAACCAACTGCAAGCACAGAGCTTAATTGGTCGGATGAATTCTTTACACCAAAACATGCATTTCAGTATTGAAGGTGAGAATCGAAACAGTCTACCTTGTCTGGGTTTATACATCAGGCGAAATGCAGATGACTCGATTCAACGAGGCGTCCATCTCAAGAGCACTTGGACACGTTAATACCTGCATTCTGAAAGCTTTGTTCTCCGATCCTATAAACAAAGTTTGGTGCGCACTTTGTTTGATCGGGTCAGACGTATTTACACTAAAGTTGCCGTTGAGGAACTGGTGGCCATGATAGAATCCATCCAACAACCGAACAGCTACCCTAAACCATTTATTGCAAGATTTAATCGACCCATTGGCATGGGAATTCGACTCGTCGCAATGTCCAGAAAGCCGGTAATTCTTTGTTTTCCCTTTAACGGTGATGATATATGCCGACTTCTTCACCATCTTCCGGTTAGTTCTATCGCGTGAGCATACAATGCATTTGCCCAAGTGACCCTGTTCAGAACATTCCGGATTCCAACGCCCTATGTGAAACAACCGGTGCCCGAGTCAGCCAAATCCAACGTTATTTATGAATATGGATGTGGATGTGCAGCAGGACTGAGCGTCAGTTGCGAACCCTGGTCATGGAGCACATCCCGGATCGGTTCAAGGAACAGGTCACGCTGACACATGACGTCACAATTGTGTTTAGAAACGAAGAGCTTGTATCGTGCATTGCGCGTCATATTCTGATAATGTAACATCATTGTGATCCCACGACGGCATTTCGCGTTATCTACTGAACGTCACACAGTTGAACACTGTGCGATGCTGAAGCTGTTGCAATCCGAACATTCAAACCCGTGTTGTGTGTTCAGCGACAACTGTTTTTAAAGGTTGTCTCTACCTTGGTTTTGACAATGATTGTGCACTCTGACAACTGTCTTTCTCTGATATCCTGTTCACATCTTCATACTGGTGTTTAAATGTTCTGTATTATACACTCATATAGATGCAGCGAAATTTGTCTGGCCATAATTCGTGCAATACCAGTCTACTCTCTTTTTTATTCAAAGTTGTTAGTTTGTTATGTCTTTGAAGACATCACTGAAACTACAATTGAAGTGATCCGCAAATTTGGCGACGGAAGGGTTCGTCGAACTACTTTCGCGACTATGGTTCTCCAACCAAAACTGCGCGGCCCCGCAATACGAGACAGAGCATATTTTTCACATGATACCGTCAGTAGTTTGTGTTTTATTGACTGGAATCCATGCACAGGCCAAGCGTCATTCGCGGACTTTGTTTAATATAGTAGTTTGTTTGGCACGGAGCACAGAACTGCACATGGAAGTAATTTATTAGTCTGTTTCACTAGGTTATTGTTTAACATACTAGAACTTAACAGCCATTTCCTATCAACGTCTAAACCGTTGTTTCCTCCAACCCCGTTTTATTTTTCGACCGCGTGCATACGTGCCGTTTGCCTTCATATTTTCGAACTGAGTTTGAATCAACTTTAGTTCAGGTGATTGTCAAGGTCAGTGCTATGACTAGTCTTGATACACGCTTCAAATTCTTTGGTATGGACCCCGTTCACTTATCTAACATATGTGTGGAACATTGGAAGCTCGAATGTCGTAATGTAGGCAATACACTTATGTGGATATTTAGCCGAAGAAATTTTGACACAATTCTGATAATTCAGATAAAATCTAGTGTACACTCACGGTAGCATGAAAAAATTGAACCGTAGATGAAAGCTGTTAAATAAAGACAAATTAATGGATTTCACTGCTCCGTACATGAGAATAGTTAAGAAAACATGGGTGCTGAAAGGGTCGACTTAAACATCACTCACGTCTCCTGTTCTGATCCCTGCATACTCATACAGTCCCAGTCAACTCGCTTCGTGTTCCACAATTGTTTGTTGTCGACAGTAGTGCATATATATATATATTTATGTATATATATATATATATAGTAACTGACAATTCGAACTTAAGACTGGCCCTCTTTCTGCAAATACTTGATCCTGTTTCGTCTGGTTCCTTACGTTTGGCTTGCCTTAAATACCATTACGTTTGTGATTGAAATCTACTCGAATTAATCGCACCTTTATGCGGTTTGAAAAATTTACCAAATAGACGCTCGTAGTTTTCAAGCAAACAGCTTTCGTCTGAATGCAGTTAGTACAGAGTGAATCTATATCGGATGTTACCTACTAGAGCACATCAAGCGTTAGAGTGACGTAGTATCTCATCTCGTGAGTGGTTGCAAATTCAGCGATTCTGCAAACAGGAATATATGTAGACAATTTGACAGGGTAGAACAGTGATAACGGTATGCATCCATTTCACACACCACATATTATTAGCTTCAATCGCATTCATGACCACGTAGCCAAACATATTGCACAGTCACCTACTCGGTAAGAATTCTCTCTGCAGTGCAATTCTGTTACACCGAAGCCCAAATTAAACAAGCTTTGGTCCGAACACTGAATATGAAATATGAAATTTATGAAAATTTTAACAGTAAACTTGGTCCAAGTGACTCATTTCGTCCCAAATAAGTTACCGTTCTGAAATCACGCTTTTTCAGGCTGTTAGTTCCGAAAGGTTTTGAGATGCAACAGAGCTGAGACGATATTCTGTGTCAATCGTATGCGTAGTAAACTTATGATTTCCCGATTTAAGTGCCATACCACTGTTAGCTCACGGCAGTTACCAGTTCAGAATATCAAAAACAGCTTTGTTTGAATCATTAAGGCAAGGTAATGGAGAACTTCATCTCCCCGACTCCGGTAGCACTGATTACTAGTGGCGTACTGGTGGTTCTTATTTGTTTGCCCCAGTTTAACGCATGCTTTGACAGCGGATAACTTTGGGGATGTACTAGATTTTTACAAACTACTACATTCATTGATCGAACCTCACGACCCCGTGTGTATAAATATGAAAACGATGGACTATTAGGTGGCAGCGACCAATTTCCCTCAATAAGTGCACCTATTATGTCAAAGACACCGTTATATCTGAAAAAGGGGTAGTTTTAGAAAGAAGAAACTTCAAAAAATGACATTCAAACACTAACCGGAAAGTTGCCAACCACATTATCGGATATGCAGCCATTTACCGGACGGAAATGCTTCCAGAACAATCTACGACTTGATAGCTTTTTAGCTGCAGTCAGCTAGAATATCAGTCCTTTCTTGTAGCCTCTGTCGCCCCGATCAGTAAAATACCCGTCGTAGTTGGTTAACAGTTCTGTTGAACAGTGGAATGTATTTATCAAATCCGCGTTTTGACTCGCCCTGAGGGGAAGGAAGGACGTTTATCACGTTCTAACCAGCCTGGTCGTCTCACAAGCCAGGTGTTATGACAGATGTTGCCACCCAAACAAAACAGGAAGTGATATAAACACTGAATTATTCATCTGTCCTAAAATAGCCAGTTTACTGAACATCGTCCACGAACCATCCTAGTTCCTAAATGATGGGCAACTAGGCAGTTTACAGTTATTAATGTTGTATTGTGCAAAATCTTAGAGAAGTGCAAATGGAAGGTTTTCAAACTCAAACCATTTCTGGAATAGCACCGTTTTCACCCGAATATTTTTGAAGAAAACTACTAGTACTAGACATGGCGTTCGTTCCGCACAAAGGAGTGGCTGTAAACAACCATATATTTTACCTGTGTATTTTTTCCTAGTTCCATTTTCCAGTCGCGCTTATTTAATATGGCTCACCGGTGAAATTATCTTTATCTGTCGCTCACGTTTGTTCTGTGCCCCACATGTTTGCATGTAAATTGCTGCATTGCGGATTGGTCGTAAAAATCGCCGTTAGACAACTACATGTGAATGTAACGCATCATGCTAACAATTAGGATGTCACGAATATTCCTCGTCTGGCAGACGGTTACAGAGTATACGCCCATATAATACCTGTTAACAATAAACATGTTGCTATAACATATGACTTATTAGGAAATGGCTTTCAGTGTAACCGTCCCGCTTCACCCGTAAACTTAAGCCGTAAATTTCGTGAATGGGTATCCTCGTTCGGTCCGGAGATCTACATTTTAAGGTACGCCATCTGACATCACCTAATCGAACAGGTCGCCGAAATCCCCAAAGGGTTTTATAGGTTCGTTTTGTAAGACGGAAGGGAAATGGATTATTACAGATAACCACAAGAACCCTGAAGTCAGTAGACCAGACGAGAACAACTATATGAGAAACAAGCCTCACATTCGAAAAGTCTGTCAGAAGTGGTGAATACACAATGGCAAGCATTTCCAGTTTTCCACACCTTCACAACTAACTGTTTGACAGACTGATTCGAAAGGCTCCTCATTTAACGGATATGTGCACGTGTTCGTTTATAAAATACCACATACATGTGGATCAAAGGACCAGGTCAGTGACCGGTTACGGTCAGTGTCAGTTGGGACCCTATAATTCAAGGAATCCCACAAAAAGTTGACATGTATATTAGTGAAAGCGCTTAAAATACATGTTCACGGTGGATCTTCAGTTTCGTCAGTAAACCTTGTAAATGAAAACTCAGATCCCTATCTTACTTCTCCCTAGAAGAACACGGTCTTAAATCATTGTATCACTGTCGGCCCATGAGGGCCATTGTAAACGACGTATGATTTATCCGTCATAGTACAATTATCACACCCGCTGTGACATCATTCAACAGTTGCACTTGTGGGATGGATAGACATATGACCTTTCAGAGCTGTTGTTAGGTGAGGGAAGACGGAATTAACTAATGTTCAACGGTCCCACGGTAAATGTGGGAAAAACCGAAAAAACCGCAAAATCGCTCGCAGCAGCATACACATTTCGCGTTCCTTTCTTCAAAACCAAAATATTCAAAGTGAACGCGCTCTCGTCTATAAGTGAGAGCTGGAGTAGAAGTCGTAATCGCCGAAATCCTAACCAGAATGGTTATTCTGTGAACATTCAAATCCTCATCCATGAAAGTAGTTGCGAAATTTGTTGCTAACAGTATGTGAGTTAAAGTTCGCTAGAAATTAACGATACTTTTGACTGGTTGGAAGCGAAAACAATAGGAAAACTGACAAAAATTGAGAGTTTCGATTCAATGAAATCCAGAGGAAAACATGCGTTTCGACTAGATTCCAGTCAGCTACTGCAGTGTCACGCACTTTCTAGTCATAGTTTTTTCTTCATTATAAGCCAGGAATCTATGACAGAAATTCAAAACTTTCAGACTGGGACATAGTTATCCGCTAACCTTACCCAAAAAGAGAATGCAACAGCTGGACCGGCTATGCGTAAGTGGCTGCGGTGTTTTAATTAATTTAAACTAGTGGAGGACCAGTTATCTATAGTCGTGATACTAGTTCGTCGACCTCTTCTGTCTCCCATGTTGTGTACCAATTCAATTGTAGTTTCATTGACGTTTACATAGACATAGCTTATCAACTGCTATACCGACGAGTGGCCTATCACATATCGAAACGGATGAAGCAACTGTGGATGGACCTGCTCCAGCATGGTGAACGGGTTACTCGAAATCCAACATCGTCAGTTGACAAACATATCATGACAGCAGGTCAGCAATTTCATTCAATGAACTGATTCACTATACTGCTCTGTAATAGAAACACGAAGTTATCGGCTTCTTACGAATCAGTGCTCATCCGAACTTATCGACTGACGTTGTGTAAGTAGAATTGGTTGAGGCGACTGATCGGGTTGCCATGCTTTCGACTATGTTACCCTCGGTACGTTTGTAAGCCTGTCAAGGTCGTGTTTACCATTACCTGTGTGAAATATGCAGCCTGTTTGTTTTGAATTGTCGACTAATGAGAGCATACAAAATGTTAACAAATCGTGATATCTGTCTCCAACTCAGTTGATAAAAAGTAAGTACTAGTGTTATATCACCTCTGCTCCGACTTTGGTAAAAATAAGTGGTACGGAATTTAGATGAGTAGTAATGAATTATTTGTAAGTAACAGAGGCTTCAAACAGGCAGTACATACACCCAATGCTTAATTTTCGTGAGTCATACGACTCGGCATTGTCTAAAAGTATCAGAGAATACGATCAACCATAAGTATGAACAGATGAAAGAAAATCAACCACAAGTGCCATTGTAGGTCGTCTGACTGGCAGTGATCATCAGGTCAACGTAGATCGGTCGTTCACTGTTATCTACCTGGTTCCACCGAATCGGCCAAAACCCGTTTGCCAGTGAATGCTGGTCACTGTCAGGAACATTGCTATTCGATTATATAACCCATCCTTCTGTGAGCGGAAAACCTTCGTTCAATCGCTTCAGCTGCCTAGGCCATTAGTCTAATCAACCAATACATACGTGGGCAGTTAGCACACACGTGGTGTTCATAAACACGAAAGCGAGAACGTGTGAATTTTGTTCAACACCAAACTTCACGCGTGACATTTTTTATTTTCACCTTGGTGTTTTTATAATTTTAACACCCTGGTGAGTTTTGGCAAAAACATTCTTTCGCAACGCCTCGTGTTCTTTGACGTAATGTGAATTTTTGATGTAAAGTTCATTCGTTCGGATTGTTCGTGAATGTGCGTAAGCATGGTGGTGGCCCTCTCTAACTTCATACGGCCTTCTCGTGCCGCATTCGGCTCAGCGTTCACCGCGCCCTTGAGCAGCGTCCGCAAGGCCGCCGGCTTCGCCCGGTTGCTCTTGACTCTGGCCGTCACTACCACGCCCTCGAAACCCGCCTGCAAGTTCCGGACGTGCCCACGAGGCCATGGGATCTTCACTCTCCAGTCCTGGTTACAACACCAATTGTTGTGATCCAAGAACGCGGATGGCGTAAGGGTCACTCATTGGGGAAACTAACACGGTTTAAGTTTCCAGATAGGATAAGAAAACTCTAATTTACATATGGCAATCTTCCTAGCAGGTTTCAGCTGTCATAGACGCTAATGCTCAGCTTCTTTGCGTCGCCCAAACTATTCCATTGCACACTGCACTGTTGTGTTGGTGTGATGCTTCTTTCCGTGTTTTTCCTACAGGTACTTTGTCGTCCCGCTACTGAATAGTGGTGGTTTGAATAGTATGGAGCAATCGTTCGTCTTCATCAATGGTTCTGTACATTTGTTAGTTCCAAGAAAAATCACAACTAAGGTCTGTCATGTTTATCATGTTTTGTACTATTACATGTAGCGCTACACTGAGCCATTGTTTTCAACGGAAAATACTGGACCAAAGAAAGATAAGACACTTCCAATGGCCGGTGAGAATGATGAACACCTTGAGACTATTAACTCAGCAAGCTCTGAGAAGTTGACGGTGTTTCTTCAAAACAGATCAGCAAAAGCGACCTGCCTGTCCTACGTCAAGTATTTACAACCACAGAGGCCATCGTATCTCAACCTAGCAATGACCAATACAGCTGTAATCCGACTCCCGCATTCCGGCATGATTTATCCTCAATTCGCTAACCGTTTTAGCAGTTCTATCCGATTTGCTTACCGAAAAAGCCGCCAATATCCCAAATAGTTAATAGACATTTAAATACTAATTTCTGGACGTAGGGTTTATGCCTCACATAAATGTGTAACAATCAGACCTACGCATAGCATACTATGAGAGCAAACGTTATTGTTCACATACGGAGAGCATCATATGTCCACTGTAAACGGCGAAAACTGTACATTTTTTTCAGTATTTGCTACACTAAGGCGCTGTTCACTGGCCAAATAATAAACAATTCAATTACATAAATTTCACTTACATAGTATTTGACGAGAGAGCACTGCTGACAGACGAGAATTTACTTCTTATCTACATCCTGTTTTTACCGAAAACTTCCTCATCCGTTGCATATAGACAACAATTACCTGCGAACACTCTAGTAGTAATAAATGCATGGTAGGAAGTTGATTGTGTTGAGTTTATCCGATAGTTTTGAAACAAAAGTCTGGTCACCACCGTTGACGTTAGAAAATGACCCAATATTTTTGGAACGTTGTGTTGCACTGAAGCATGTTTTAAGCATCGCTTCAACCAGAGCAGGTTTGTGTCAGCTTTTAGGTGCTTCCAGTGGCTTCTATTGCGGCTGCTGTCAAATTGATTAGAAAGCTCCGTGAATTCGTGTTAATTAGAAGTTCCTTCTGTGGAGTTATCAGAATTGTGTACGAGGAACCCGACAGGATTATGCGAAATGTGGAAGTTCTGCAAAATATCTATGGCGGGAAAACACCTACAGATTTAGGCCATTGGTTATTATTATGATTATTATCTAATGAAATCCATCAGTACTGATTTGGGTCTGTATAAAATAACTTCATGCCTGCAAATTTTATATGCCATCTATGTACTGGCTGATAAAACGTCCACCGGCATTAACGAAGTGGTTCACGCTAACATTAAAACATCACCGAACGACCAAGGAAGCGTGCAGCTATGAAATAACATTGTATTTTAGGAGGTTGTCTAAAAAGCTTATATGAAGTTGAACAGCACCCACAATTGATCGCAGCTGTCGCATTCCCACAGACTTTCCGGTCGGCCCCTTTCGAAAGCAGAAGCACTAGACTCGAGTTTCGCTCTGATTAGAGCTCGTCAGTAGTACATATGATCGCCACTGCCTGCACTTGAACCAAAGACCCGCTGTTCATTAGGCAACCGTGTTTACCACTGCGCCATTGACCTCACGTTAGGCACGGCCGAATTGTCATATGTGAACGCTCAACCACTTTCGCTTGTTAGTAATGATCAGGTTGTCCGATAGCCTCGAGAGGAGACACAGTTACTGTCTGTTAAGTCCAATCGATGACCCCTCGACTAGGACTTCTCTCCAAGTTGAAATCACAGAAATCATTGACTTGTTGAGCAGTATTTGATTACCGGTGAGTAGTAGGGGATTTGGTTTATTTCAAGTTGAACATCACCCACAATTGATCACAGCTGTCGCATTCCCATAGACTTTCCACTCGGCCCCTAACGTGAGGTCAATGGCGCAGTGGTAAACACGGTTGCCTGCTCATGAACAGCGTGTCCGTGGTTCAAGTCCCGGCTACAGTGGCGATCATGTGCACTGCTGACGAGCTCTAATCAGAGCGAAACTCGAGTCTAGTGCTTCTTTTCAAAATGGGCCGACTGGGAAGTTTATGGGAATGCGATAGCTGCGATCAGTTGTGGGTGCTGTTCAATTTGAAATAAACCAAATCCCCTACTGCTCACCAGTAAAGCTTATATCATCTGAAACTGCATGCTGCACATCATTGGACTAAGCTTCTCCGATCAAGTCCAAGTCACAGCGAGTGGTTTACTAATATGAAAATGGCCAAAGCCCAACTTCCAGTGTCTACAACATACCTACAGTTGTATACCACACTTCGCTTGGTTCTATACTGTTTCTCGGTCAAACGTCTTAAATTATGTTAAATTCATACGTGACAGAATACGATACAGCCAGCAATGACAGCTTTTGCCCCCTTTCTCAGCGTCATAGAGCGTCCCTGGAATGACCGAAACGTGGGGGGTACCCAATCATTTGTCTCTAACATGTGTTCACTGTGACATAAGGCGCCTTTCCTTTGCTAAACGTTCTGTCACGGCTTGACCGCTAGACCTGGGTCCCTATTATGCGGCTTCACTTAATCTACTTGCGCGGAGACAATCAGAACACGACTGCAGGAAATCACGCTGTATTGCCGACCAACAGTACAACAAGTAAATGAAATGCCTGTAAATAGTGGCTAAATATGGCTATTTATTTGTTGAATCACTGTCCGCTTGTTTAAGCCACTTCGCGAGCAAGTGGCCAAGTAACAACAATCACATAGCCGTTGTGCTCTAGTTGGTTCCTGGGGCTAGCGCGACACCCACGCTCACTTTCGTACCTCCTGTTAGCTGGTCCAGAGTGCCCCTCGGTTCTTTGCTGATGTCTGTTTTCGTCAACCGTCACCGAAGGCCTGACTGGTTTGCAATGATGCCTGATTTCATCGGCCGTCACCAATGTCCTGACTAGATTGTTTTGGGGAATTTGTCTCCTAACACACTGTTTCAAAAGAATACGTGTTACTACGGAATGAAACCTTGCTGCCAAGATTTCATTCGGCCATTCCATTCGGCAACTACGCAATCACTAGGTCAGACATACCTTATCCACCGGTCCCAAACTAGAAATCGTGATGCTTCCTATTCAGTTCAAACTATCTCTGTGTGGAAACCACGGTTGCCAGAACTCAGTGGCACAGCATCATTAATTACAGTTACGAACGTCAGTATTGACGAGATGTGGTTCTATATATTAACTGCGTCTCACGGTATTCCCGATTTATCGGAGCCAAAAGTGCAATCCAAACTCACAAGCACCTGCAGTTTCAATCCACCGGTTGCTTTGGTGAACAGAATAGCACATTGCCTTCTTGATCTTTGAAATCTTCATGGGCTGGCAGACTGCTGTCGACAGGAAACAGTCTTCTTGTACTAGGTGAAACCGAACGTCTAAATGGACTAAGTGTTGTGAGGCCAAGATCTCTTGGTCATACTCCACAACTATGCGTGACTGTTGTTCATTGCCTGTTGGGTGTTGAGACGCTGAAATCGCTGGCTCGAGGGGTGTACTGGCATAGGCAGAGTAACAAAAACTGTGATGAGCTGCTACGTAGGGTCCAGTCGAAACCAAGTATTCGGATCTACAAGCTATTGAACAAAACACGCCAACAGTGCGCACAGTCCAACTTCCGCGATCAGTTTATCAAACAGTACTACTCTTCGGCATTACTTATTGAATGGTCCGGATGACCAACAACCTGTCTGTTAGTTAGCGTGGTAACGACACACTTCATCAAGAAATACAGTGTCCGTCTTCAACACAGACAATAGACGGCAGTTATTTGCAACAACAGTGAAGTCCTTCGTAACAGCGGATGCTGATACTCTCAGACAACACCGCTCATCTGCGGCAGCAGACAGATTTATAAATCAACGGCCCAGTTGTCTCCGTGAATCTGTCGTTGTCACCAGAAATGAGCAAGCATCTAGGCAACTTTCTACTTTGACACCAGATTTCAACACAAGCTACCACCAATGAAAGTCACACAACATTGTTTAAGTTGCAGCGTTTACGTTCGTCAGTACATCGCCTCTGCGTCATTCCCGCGGCATATGTTTTGGGAAGCAATTTTTGCCAGGTTCACGCTGAGATATCATCATACTAGCTGGCAGTTTGAATGCTGAGCTTGGTCGTCTTTCTCCGGATGAAAAGCGGCTAGGAGGTGTGTTTGGTGTCCGCGAACATGCACTGATAATGGCGAAAGACTGCTGCAGCTGTGTGCATCCCTCGGTCTGGGTATTTTGAGCACCGCATTCCAACACAGGAAGAAGCAGTGTGTTACTTGGAGACCTCCGTGTGCTTCCCAACCGTGGACACAGTTGGATCACATAACAGTTAGTTAGCGGTGGCGCCACTCTGTTAAAGACTGTCGTGCCTTTTGAAGCAACCACCTGGACTCGGACCATGCTGTTGTGCGTGCCCGTTTTGTTTTATCATTTGCCCAGAGGACCTACGCTCGTAAATGCAAGGTATATAACCGGCATTCCAGCGATGAGGGTCTTAGGAAAGCTTATCAGAAGGCGTTGGTGAAGTGGTTGTCCAGTTTGAGTCAGATGAAGGATCCTAACGATCACCGGGAACAAATCGCCGAAGTTATGAAAGCATGCTGTGACTAGGCATGTTCTGATGGATCTATTCGGTTGTGACAGGCCTGGATTTCCGTCACATCGATAAACCTGATGAACAAGCCTCGCTTGGTCCCACTTGGCTCTAAATATGAAGACGCGAACGTACTAAAAGTTTGCGCAAAGTCCATGAGCACTACTTGGTCGAACGATCGAAAGAGATGGAAAAAGCCTTTCTATCTGGGAATAGCAGAAAGCTTTTTCCCTGATCCCTGGTTGTACCGGCCGTAGAGTCGGTGTAAGTGTAACCATATGCAAAAAAGATGGTTCACTTATTACCAGTCAATCACGCCGACTTGACAGGTAGGCTGAATATTTTCAAGGAAAGTTCAGTTGGCCTCAACCAGATCATGTAGACGACGGGATCCGATCGGTCAGTTACTGCATTCCAGACGGTCCTCCGTCGGAAGCAGAAGTGGTCCTGGAGCTCAAGTTATTGAAGCGTAATAAGGCTCCTGGTCCAGACCTTTTCCTTCCTTCTCTTTTCAAGGATGGTGGGGAGAGGTTGATTTCGGAACTGACAAAACTCCTTCAGACGATCTGGGAGACTGAAGAGGTACCTCGTGCTTGGTGCCTATCAACAGTCTTTCCAGTTTTTTAAAAGGGGGCCCGAAGTCTATGTGACAACCACAGAGGCATCAGTTTGGTGTCTATTGCGTCCAAGTTACTCACTGGCCTTATTTTACGTCAGGTTACTAGACTCAGAGAAAGCCAGATACGTGAAGAACAGGCAGAATTTCGATCTGTTCGGGGGTGCAATGATAATCTTTTCACCTTACGATGTATCTTGGAACATCGGCACTCTTGTAGGCAGCCGACGGTTTTGGTCTTTCTTGACCTGAAAGCTGCTTCCGATTCAGTTGCTCGTAACGTTCTCTGGAGCTGTCTTCTCCGTAAGGGAGTACCAGAGAAATACGTGAATCTGTTGAGATCACTGTATGCTCATTCTGCAAGCAGAGTGAGAGTTTATGGACAACTGTCTCGAGTGTTCATCACTTCTAGTGGTGTCCGTCAGGGGTGTCCGATTTCCCCCTTCCTGCTCAATTTTGTCATGGACGACATTCTGGAAGGTCCGCTTCGGGAATACAATAAGCTTGGAGTTGAACTCCTTCCTGGCGCTAGATTGACCGATCTGGAGTATGCGGACGACATTGTTTTACTGAGCTCCTCTGCTGAAAACATGCAGACCATACTGGACAGGTTGAGCGACCAAGCTGGTTTGTAAGGAATGCGCTTTGCACCTTCAAAATGCAAAGTGTTGCTTCAAGACTGGGGCATTTCCACTCCTACCTTCGTTATTGCAGGTAATTCGCTTGAGACTGTGGACAGTTTTACATACTTGGCAGCACCATCTCGTCAGCCTGTAATATGGCTGATGATATCAGCGAGGATAGCAAGGGAAGAAGTTGCTTTTTCCAAACTGCGTCATCTGTGGCGTTGAAACGACGTCCAGTTGTCGCTGAAAGGAAGGGTATATAATACTTGTGTGCGCTCCATTTTGTTTTATGGTTTGGAAACATGGCCTGTTCACAAAGATATTACCAGACTTGCTGTGTTTGACCATCGTTGTCTCCGCCAACTGGCCCATACAAAGTGGACTGATGGCGTGAGCAATGTGGCCGTTCGTTGGCGCGTATTCCGGAACCCTTGGGGTTCGCGATCAATTGGTCAACTAATCACGGTACACAGCTTACGGTGGCTGGGTCACGTACTCCGTATGCCATCTGATCGCATACCGTACCGGGCATTATATACTGAGACCACCAACAATTGGGTAAAACCGCGTGGTGGTCAAGCAACAATGTGGTCATTAAA
This sequence comes from Paragonimus heterotremus, assembly GCA_013368495.1. Taxonomy (NCBI): domain Eukaryota; kingdom Metazoa; phylum Platyhelminthes; class Trematoda; order Plagiorchiida; family Troglotrematidae; genus Paragonimus; species Paragonimus heterotremus. The sequence goes on from LUCH01000486.1 coordinate 15,090, forward strand.
TATGAAGACCTTGACTGCTCCATTGAGCAAAGTGGGTAGGTGTCACCTGCCTGGCTGGGGTCCTCGTGATCACTCAAACCACTGGTTAGAGACGCTATCCGAGATGGCGATGTGTCGCAGCCAATGGCGTAGCTTTATTCATACCATTTCTTGTTCTTCCGCATAGTCTTCTTTTATTAATTTTCAACCTTCTTAGTGACGTTTTGTTCTAGGATATTCCACGTCACTGTTGAGGTGAACGGCGGCCCGAGCCACAGTACCTTTTGGTCATGCTCATGGTTGTTATGATGATGATGATGACTAGACTTGAGTTTCGTTCTCAAATTAGCTGGTCAGTACTGCTTATCCTTGTCACTGCCTGGACTAGAATTCCGGCCATGCTTTTCATGAGGCAACCGTGTTTACCACTGCGCCATTGACGTCTAATTATGCACGGCCGAATTATCATATATGAACAATGAATCACTTTCGCCTATGACTAATGATCAGGTTGTCCGTTCGCCTCGAAAGGAGACACAGTAACTGTCCTGTTGGGTCCAATCGATGACCCATTGACTGGGAATACTCTCCAAGTGGAAGTCACAGAAATTATTGAATTTTCGAGCGCTATTTGATTATTGGCGAATGGTAGGGGATTTTGGTTCTCATGTAGATTGAATATCACCCACAACTGATCCCGCCTGCCGCATTCTCATAGACTTCCCCGTCGGCCCCTTTCGACAATATGGTTAATTTACATGAAAATCAAAATCCCATACTACTCCTCAGTAGTCTACATATCTTGTGAAAACCTCCGTTAAATCGTACAAGAAAAACCGCGACGAACAAGTTTTTTCGATGGTTCATCACTAGAACCAAATCATTATATAAGTTCAGCAAAATCAATACTGTGGAAACAAGACGAAGAGCTTCAGCAGAATGTCATTAAGTCACGTACAGTGTTACAACAGTTTCTACCATCTGCAGTTTAGTCACTCAGAGAACAGATTACCACTGTCACTGATGAGTGTGTTGGAGTTCCACCCACCATTGCATTACAGATTTATTGGTTGAAGTTTGGATGGGCATGCAGACCAACTTTCTGGCCTTCTGCCACGGCAACTGCACAGCGTACACCAATTTTTCTGTGAAGACAAATTCGTACTACATAAATGAATGGCATTCGATTGAACAGTAGCCACCACCCGTCTTCTGACCAACCTGGGATGGTTGATCGGAGCCTTGTAGACAACACCGGATGCCTGAGTAGGATCAACCCGGTGATCACTATCCACCACATATGCGACAACTGCACTGTTGACGGATTTGGCCGAACATTTGTCAAGCCAAGCCGGTTGTCGCTTTTAGATCCATTGTGACAAACGCCTTGTCGTGTGATCTGCATACTCTGCTGTTGAACAACAGACGTACTTTGCAAATGATGCCACTGATGGAGCCAAAGAGTCAAATCCACTGAGGTGCATACAGATTTGTATCATAATTTCATTGTTATAAGTTGGTCGTTGTTTAAATGTTAGGCAACTACCTTTAAAGAAAACAGTCCATATTATGGATGTGAGGTTTGGGTCTGACGTTAACTTACATTTCCTGGCGTCGGGGTTAAGAAAATCCAACTGTCTACCAAAAGCGAGCGACAACAGGCTGCAACTGTCCGTTTCCCTTCGCAAATTTTTCAAATAGCGCACTTTGTACTAAGGTGGCGTGGTTATATATTTAGCTCGCTACAAAGGCGCACGTTTTTCCAAAATCGGTTTATCATTGTATCCTAAATACTTGCATAAATGGTTTGTTGAACACTGTATTACCGGCTGGTTGCGCAGTAGAATATGACAAAACATGTTTATTTTGTTTGTGAGGTATAAATTATGCTAAGGAAGGACGAGTCAATTCACGAATGTTTATTGAGACATGTTACGATAAGGTGGAGTATATCAGCAGTAATTTTCACCAAAAACATCACTGTCAAATACATATTTTGCAGAAAAGAATTAGCAGCAAAAGAATCGATTTTTAATGTTTGGCTTATTAGGTATTCTGAACATTCCCCGTCAATGTTTCCTCCTATTTACGATGGTGTATATTGCGGCTTTTCGTCCTGAAATCCATTTTGTCGAAAACCCGCATCGCGATACGACCTATATTTTGGATTCGCAGAAAATCACTTGCTGCACATATTTTGTAGGTTACTGGTCCCAAGGTGTCGATATAATTCTGCAAACTTATCACATTTTGGTACATTTCGCATTCATTAGTACAAAATTAATCCTGTCTTTCATACTATCGCATTTTCTTTTATGAAGAAGGGCAATAGTTACAGCTTCTCATATCGTGTCCCGTTGTGTTCCTTGCTGCTGTCTGATGTTACAGACTAGTATAGATCCGTTTGTGCATTGCCCTTGATAAATGAACGCTTTTCACCGGAGATCGCCTAAGTTCGATTTCGAATGATGTTCACTGGATTGTCTTAAACTATATATACCAACGCCCGAAAACCTAGCAAGAAACAATCTGATAGTAGTCATTGATGTCATACTTGAACATCGCTCAGTGGTACACAACATAAAACTGAGTTTATCACACTAATATTGGTTATGTCACCTGATCTGCTCCAGATTTGATTGTAACGACTAAGCCGTTCTACGTGAGTCTTTGAGTTGCTCCCAGTCACAGCCTCTTGTCGCCACGCACGTAAGTAAAGTGCTATGTTCCAGTCAGAACGGTACGATCATCACCAGCTTATTGAAACAAGTTTTGGTTACGTCAGTGTGCTACTGCATCGCAGTTTCTACAAACAGTACGATGAGAATCACTGCGTTCTTCCGAAGACTGTTTATGTATATCCACATATGTATATGCATATATATACATATCCGTCCTTGTAATGACTAAAGAATAAATACGTCAATAGTCCCTGCTAGGCACATACCGAGCGACACATAATACAACATTGAGTAATAAAATGCGAATGATTTTTCAATTCAAATAAGGCTATACTACCTAGCCATACAGGATCGATCCAAGCACTGCTATTTTGTATACAGTGAGCATACTACGATCCCGGCAGACAGCGTTACCGTAAGTCCGATTCAGATGATGCAACACAAGACGAGAAAAGGGGAAATCCCAGAATGTTCACAAATAACTTCCGCTCAACCCTGTGTGTAGCCTAGACAAGAAATGCAAACACATCGACGGGCAATCAACTGTCTTTCTTTAAGATGAAGATTATGATGGCACATGATAAAAAAGCTGCTGATTCACTGACACAGAACATCAGGCAAGTCATACCTAAACCTCACATTCTTACCCAAATATGCCAACAATGCTACTGTCTCTGGATTTTTTGTTCGTCCTCAGTGTATTTGGAGTGTACTGAAACATTCACTGAAGCTTTATGACAAAATCGATTATATCAGCGAACGAGAAAGTTAAGCGACTGGGTTGATGAAACAAAATTCGTTTGCAGCCTTGTGATGTTAATTTGTATCATGCAACCCTGTTACTGTTCAGGACGTGACACAATGTTTCAGTCCAAATAAACTCGTCACGTGTTGAACATGACACACTTCTATCGAATCGAGAAAAAACTTCAAAAAATCTCAGCAGTAGTTAACAAGGCCCAGGCAGAAATTTAATTACTTAAACAAAATATTAACGTTTGAAGATAAGAGTTTTGAATTAACCGATTTTCGAATCCCCTATTTATAATAGCGCATTCCAGGGTGTTACAACGACTATCTAGACGATGCAGCCAACGGATCAGCTGTCGTCTATAATGAAACTAGAAAAGCTATAATAATCGATACTATAATTCATGTCGGTCGTTTGTTGACTTCGATTACACTTCCTGCGGAATAGTCCTAATTTTTAACCCATGGACATGCACCGATACATATTTCCTAAATGTGTAACAATGCTAAGACGCCTGTACAGTTTTACGAACCACACTCTGGTTTTTTTTTTACCCCAGTTTGAGTGGAAGTCTCTCTGTAGCATATTCTAGGACGTTAGTGAAAGACAATCGATCACCGAACCAATCGTGCGCATCACACCTAACTTTGTCTTGTTTAAGCTAACACTTACTGATATCGCCCCAAGATCGTTGAGTTCGTAGACAGAATGGCACAAACAAAGATCCATACATTTTACGCAGACTTCTTCGGCATTTCCTTACATGGGACTTTGTGTTTGGATGCATCTGCTTTCGGATGAGCTTCTCACATTGTCGTTAGCGAAAGAATGCCTAGTTGAGTACGTCATCGCAAATGGTTTGCGTAGCACTAATGACGGTTCCGCCCACACACACCGTTTCTAACATAAACTTGAGGGAATAAAACCACAAAACAGGTGAGTTGAAATGTCCGTAATCCAAAGATGCGTTGCAGGTTTGCCAGCTGGTATGTTAGCATAAAAGTGAACACGCTACAACTCAAAAGTAAAATTAGAGACGGACCACTAGGAAGTTAGGTTCTTGGAAGACAAGCGGACGATGAAAAAATAATGTAATATGAACTTTATTAGAATAGGTGATATAGATGAACATATGCAAGAAAATGAGATGAAGTCAGCTGAGGGACAAAAGTAACCTTTTGGGTGCAAGATGCCAGCTTTGTGGAAGACCAGTCAGCACGTCATTAATACCCAAGTAACAGAAAAGTATGGAAGATGGCTTGTGAAACTTTGAGGTTTCCAGTTGATACAAACGGAAAATGTAACATCTTTGCATTGTTCTCCTCAATACAATTATCGTCAGGCCGTCAGTACATTTCTGATTTACCATTCCATTGAACTCAACGCCCATGTATCCACATTTGTCAAACGAAATCATTGCTGTGTTAACACGAACTGCGGCAGTAGTGGTCACCTTCCAAATTGTGCGCCCGTTCGAACCATCTTCAACGCTGCGTCTTTTCACGCTTTAATTGTTATAGCATAACGCAAAATATCTATTTGAGTGACATCTTAGTATTGCGGTTTCTAACCATCAGAGTTTCTCTCATCTACATTCAGTTGCCAAGAAGGCAGCTGCAGGGGTCCACTAGTTGATCAGAAAGACGGTGGGTAGGCGCGGCAATTATCCAATGCATGAAAATGACGCGTTGTTAGCTATAGCGTACAGTACATAGGTGGTCGAAACCCGCAACCGACTTGGACCAAGGAGAAATTGGATATTCAACACACCGCTATCCGTGTTGCCATTCACTTGAACACCATCCTACAAGTTTGAAAGAATAACCTTCATATGATAGTCAAAGCTGAACTAACGAGGGGTTGAGCTAAGATATAACACTGTTTTCCACGAGTAAGAATTTCGAAATTACTACTGATCCATTACAGGTCTGGATCTTCCCTGTCATGTGCCCATCTGACACTGCTTATATTGATAAAATTATCGGGTTATCCGGAATAACTAAAAAGCATTCACCAGCCTTCGAGGTTCGCGGAATCAAAAACCGTGGTAAACGTCTCAGAGGCTGTACGGTTTGTGTGGCTTGATACGCATGTAAATACGACTATCTCCACGCGTAACAAAGTGGTTAACACAAACACGAAGGTGAGGATGCAAACTCCGATCCAGACAAGGATGTGCACTACTGATGAGCACTAATGACAGCAAAACTCGAGTCTAGTGCATCCTTTCGGAGTAAGCTGGGTGAAAGGCATATTTTTCGTTGTTGTCCCATCCATTATTTCTCAGTTCTTGTTTCTCACACTTTCCTGCTATATTCATATAATCTTCCTTAGTTTCCTATATCGAGTTTTTATGTACTGATCGAAAATTTAAGAACTCAAACTCGTCACACACCGAGTTATGATTGCTAGCTTAACAAAACTTGTTACTTTATTTCGTACTCTCTCATTTCCTTATCTATTCTGTTGTCACTTCGTGTATACAGCTGACGAGAACAGACGAAATGTTGTTGGGGGCGTGAGTCTAACACATTATTTCTGACCTCAATCAAATGTTAGGCGTATTCTTAAAGGGTAAACAAAACTGGACAACATTTGTGCTTTAATATGATGTAGGTAAAGGTTGGCAAATACCGATGAGGCAGATGAGCCTCCTGCCTCACCGTCTTTCTGGCGATAAAAAAAACCTTCATGAAGTATGTATCCAAGCATAGCCCAACGCTGGCAATGACGTCCTAGACTATCATTGTTTCAGACAAAGAAGAGGAATGTTAAATTATCGGATGTGGGAACAAATGGATAAAGGGAGAATGACAAGGCAAACAAGTATTTTATCTTGCTTTGTTGGTACGTAAAGCTTAACGTCTACAACCGCAAAAAAATCGTCTATAAGACTCACCACTATCTCTTTGTAGGTCTGCAAAATTGTGTTGCGATATTCGGCGAATTTGTTACTGTAAACCTTCTAAATTGTTGGTTGACTTTAGCCGAACAACACATTTTCGATATGAGCATCCAGCAAAAAGATAACTAGCAACAGCCGATTCCTCTATTTTGCTTCAGCACACCCAGAATGCGTCAGACATACCACAGTCTCATCATTAGCCAGGAAGGCTGAAATATATTTGCACCAATGATACCAGCTATGAATAAGAACCTCTCCTGCTGGTTGTAGTGTTACAAGACAAGTTAGTGAAACGGTTCATCGAGAGACAGATAACCAAGTCTGTGGTACGATCAGTTAAATAAGATAGGAAAACACGGACCTTTTGCGTTAGCTGGAAACTATAAACGCGCTTATGACAACGTCCGGATCTTACAATAAGAGGTTCACTCTTAAACCGAGCAGATACACGTTGAATCCATCGCGATCACCATACACTCCGACTGTTTAAATCGTATTGATAAGGCCACTTTCACATCCGTTTGAGTACGCCTAAGCACACCGTTCAACAGACATCATAGAGTGATCCGGAATGAACCCGGAGGAATCGGCAAGGACATATCAGGCAGACTATCCCTGTCAATACCACACCCTCAGCCTTATAGATACAAGCATACACACAAACACACAGAGGACATTGCTCGAACTCGGTAACCAGCTGATAAATAACCAACCACAGTCACGTAATTGAATTAGTCCACTACTAGCATGTCTTGTTTTTCGAAAAGTTGCCCTGACGAAGATTATCCATAAGAACCGAAATGTTAGAAATAAAGCCATCTTTTTCCGAACACCATCGCGTTATTGCCATTTTGTTGTTAACCTATGATTTATATAAATATTGCAATAATGCCATGGGCACCCGAGTATGTATCCTACACATAACCCATAATAGACGTCATTCATTCATCGGGTTATATTGTCTCATTCTTACCCAGGGACTATGTGTCTCTTCTCACCCATCGATCTCCACGATTGTCAATAACTACGATAACTTTACTTGGCGTGATTGTCACAGCAAGACAACAGTTATTCTCTCACCCACTACGATCTACATACAAAGTCACCGCAGCTTTAATTTTAAAGACACTTAGTATATATTGCTGCCAAAGTTAAAAATACGGGGCAAACAAAACAGACGTAAAAGGCTGAACAAAATAATCAGAGTGAGTCAAATTGATAACGAAAAAAGAACAGCCAAAATAGCACCAAACATACATTCCTTTGGTTGATCAAATTTGCTAGTAATTTTCCCACACTTTTGACAGACCATTTTACTTGTTTTCACTCCTAAAACTCAGCAATCAATGTATTCTTCAATGTCGATTGCATCTACCCCTTCTGTTGATCTCTTTCACCTGCTCCACAATCGTAACATACGTAGACGCCTAATTTGACAGTGATTAATATGCATGAAAACTATTCTCTGTTATTACTGACTAAACTGCGTACTTAGTAAAAGCACTAGAAATCCGAATTAGTGGATCACCTTCTGACCATTGTTGGTATGATATTACAGTAACACACATTATGTAAGTCCCACCATTAAGGTCGTTACTACGTTTAAACGATTTCCTTTAGACGTAATCCGCAAACTTGCAAAATTCGGTATTTTCTCTTCTTGAGGCGACAGGTCGCTTCAAGTTGACTTCCTAGCTTAAGGCGCTATTCTATAATTTGAAAGATTTACAACATATATGAAGGGCATGTCTTTCGTTTCTGACAGCTTCTTCTGGGTAGACACATGTGCCTCGTATGTGGATCTTGCTAGGGTTTCCCAATAGCGTATACCCGTTCCGGGGCTCAGTCTGGAGCTCCAGTCAACGGTCCTCTCCGGTGGCCGTGTCGCCCACCCAACCACCGAAAACTGGCCACTGTTAACCAAATTGTCACACACAACGTTTAGTCACCTTCGGTTTCCTTTGATTAGCAGCCACTAATCACTGACGTAAGGCTGGCAGAAATCATATAATGACACTCTTTGTTAGAGAAAAAAGCAGTTCTACCCTACCAGTTCCAGACTGATACAGCTGTTTCCTATTCCATCTCCGATAACCTTATTAGAATGATTTCCTTAAGGACAGGTGTCATTCTTACAAGTTAAATCGACGCTGTTCTTAACAGCCCAGAGTGATACCCCTATGCATTCTACAGTGAAAAACCAACGGGACACCAGCTACAGCGACAGTTAACCGGAAATAATGTTTTTACGTTTACGACAAACGGTGACATGTGGATCCTAAGGCACTACTATGAATGGTACAAGGCACTGTCAGAATGTTGGTTAGTGTACTTAAAGTTTATTAGCTTGAAGGTTCTAACATTTGTATTATAGTTCTAAACTAACCGAGAGCGCTACTTCTAATAAAACCATTTATCGCAGATATCAGGTACATATGCGTAACTATCGAATAACAAGATGTAGGTGGCCACCTTAGGTTGGTTGGCTAGCATTCACTCTCTAAATGTGAGTATTCTAAGATAATCAGTTTGTGTAATTCCCTATGGTTTCACAACTTCATGTTCTCAATAGCTGAAGAATGCCGGAAAATTCTTTGATCGAATGAACCCCAGAAACGATTCACCTTTTGACAGTGACATGTTCAGTAAATGGTCTTTGATTTATTAGTAAGTGCAGCTTTCCAAAATAAAGTATCTGTTTAGGCATTGATTATGCAGAACAATATAAACTAAGTTCTCAAACTAACCGTAGAGAAGCCAGCTCCAGTAGTTGCTGTTTTGGAAAACAACGTAAAAGTTACGGTCACACACTTGCTGACTCTTTCAAAACGCGGACTACAAGTTTACGAACTACATGTCAAGCTAGTAAAACGTCACATCTTAGAGACGAAAATAGAATAGTTGAAATCTGCGTTGAAAACACGCCAGTTCAGGTCTAGTTAAAGTGAATATCACATGAACTCATTTTCATGCTACCAGGAAACATGTGTGCCTGGAGATATCAACACAGAAAGCCGTTATATTTTAAACAAAAATTAGCAAGTCAAAGAAGCAATTATCCGAGATAGTCCGGGAGAAAGCTTATTCAAATATTATGGAGCAAACTTACTAGATTTTTGAGGATGAAAGGAACTTGTAACTATAGGAGGATATATATGTTCAAAATGAATAATTAACAACTGAAAGTTTACCACTAGCTAAGTGTCTGCTCGAAGGAATATAGAATGACTGAAAACCCTGAGTGAAGTGGGAGCAGTGACAATGAATAGAATGACATGCACTCTAGAAATAGAACATTCGGCAGAATAATCCATATAACGTTCAGTTCTGTTGATTTCAGTGTTCTGGAAGTAGAAGGAGAATTCACACTTTCATAAACAGTTAAATAACCCGTTATTTGGTTTGTTATCGTCAGACCGGATTGATTTGTTAAGAATTTGGCGTGATTCAACACAGACTAGACGTCTAGCTTGCCTTAAATATACTCTCACCAGTAACGATAGAAGACATACGTCGGAAGATGTTACCATTTCGTTTATTCTCTTCAGTCACGAACGTAAAACATTGTAATATATAGGACATACGGATAGTAACAACAATAGAAACAATCGGCGATTGGGTTTGCACAAAACAGGGACTGTTATTAGTTCCAGAGCAGACAAGAACCAAGCTCCTACACAGTCTTCAAGGAACTTTGTCGCGTTCGGACAACAATGGCATGAAATACGTGCAGAACCTATCGTCAACTCAGTTTACGCGGGCACAATTGGAGGTTATATCTCCCGGACCGACATTTAAAATCTTCCCCAAAAGAGTCGACCGATTACAGGCGTAGGTGCAATTTGAGAATCTGTATGATCAAATAAAAGACCTCAATACTGCGTCACAGGAAAACGAATGATGGTTCCTCGCGAAGTTGGTCGATATTTTGCATCACTTTCTGACTTTACCGGTACGTCAGAAATGCTGTCTGACATGGGAAGATTATCAAGCTCTGAAACAACTGTGAGAGATCAAAGATGTAGTTTTCTTCAACCCGACAAGGGTTCCGGTACAGTAATCATGGACAAGATTGATTATGATTCAAAAGTGAAAGGTATCCTAGCGGACACACAAAAATTTCACACAGACAATACGACTGATAACAACATTGTGATAGACAAACAGAAATCAAGAAAGCTCAAAATCTTACTACTTCATGGATACATTACGAAACTGCGATATCGACAGATGAAGCCAACCGGAACACGCACACCACAGTTAAGAGGTGCTCCAAAAACACACAAATGTGGTGTCCCGTTAAGACCAATCCTATGAACGGAAAACTCACCGTACCACAAGCTTGTAAGATGGCTTGTTGACATTCTACACCCCCATCGTGTAAAAGATTCTTTCGAACTGGTACAAACCTTACAGAACGTATCAGTGGGTTCACATAAGATGTGTTCTATTGATGTTGACTGCTTAGTTACAAACGTTCCACTTCCAGAAACAGTTGGCTTTTGTGCGACTTTATTTCCCATCAGAATCTACCTTTTTGTCTCCCAGTTGATTATATCAAGGAACTTATACTTTTATGCAAGTTTTGCAGGGTCATCTTATAAACAAGTAGATGATGTAGCAATCGGCAGTCCGTTGGGCCCAGCACTTGCAGATATATTTTTAGGAATGATTGAATCAAAACTAGCTGATGCTATAGATGGTGCAAGCCTCTATAAGCGATATGTAGATGATATTTTGATTTACACCACTAATCTTCATTTGGTTACACTTTTAAACCTTTTTAATTCTGCTTATCCTAATCTTCCTGTTTCTCATGAAGAGGAAGCAAACAATAGTTTATTTTTTCTAGACATTCCACTCATTAGATGACAGGATGGCTCACTACAACGCTGAGCACACCGTAAGGCTACTTG